>JAECUM010009923.1:0-103458 GCA_016617855.1 Megalonaias nervosa
AAGCATCTCAAATAATTTGTGAAGAATTTCTACAATGTTGATTGACCAGTTCTCCAGACAGACTGCTCTTACAGCTGTCTCCAAAAAGTCTTTGCCTTAGTACTTTTTCTCTTGAAGGTTGAAGATTCGCCGTGTTCTTCACGTGCAAACAAAGCTGTCATTTTGTTTCTTTCCGTACACGTTGGTGCAACATTATGAAACGTATGACCATGTGCAGCACGATTCACTGGCTCGACATCCAATCATCCAATTACTTCAAATGATATTGATGATAGCATAGCTAAACGACTTTGATTCTTTTGAAATATTGATTGTATTATTCAATTTGAACAATTTATTGGATGACTCAACTAGTACAGATGGCATGATTGGTAGTTTTAGTGCATCTGCCTTAATCAAACAATGATCAAATGGACCCTTCGTCCCTCTTGTGTTACTTACGTTTCTTTTCCACCTGCGTAATTGTTTCTATTTCGTACTGATTATATACTGTGTTGGTAGACACACACAGAGATTAAATACAATGATGACGAAGTTTTGTGTGGCGTATATTGGGGGAAACGGACGTGTTTTCCTATTCGTCGATACTTTAGTGTGTCCCCTAAATATCATTTTAACTATTCCACGCAAATTTAATCGTGGGTCAAATTTTGTAACCATTTTTAAATTACTGTCAGATGTTTGCATTATCTTGCTAACATTTCAGCATGTTTCTCAGTCGATGCCTTAATCTTGTGGAAAGAAAGTATTTTTTATCGTTCACTGAAACAACAAAATCGATTAGTTTCAATATTAAGTTTAATTATTTTCGTGCTGATCCTTCGGGAAGGACGATACACATTTTTCGTTAAACATTGCCTTTATATTGAGCATTGAAAAGTTTTCTTTTGATAGAGGTTAAACGAACATTTTCGTATACAAAGACACTCAAGTATCACGTGATCGATTGAGGCGATGCGGTGAGTTGTGTTCAGTGTGTAATACACACCAATTATAGACCTACTCAGTTACCATTTCTTATGACACATTTGATGAGTCTGCCTAGCTTCGCTACCAAAAGTCTGAAAACTCTCCGACTTTGCAAAATTCTTTTTCCGAATTTCCATTTCTAAGCACGTCATCAACAGTTGTTCTTTCTTGTTTCAGACCTAACGTCAGAGACATATGAAACAGGTCTGTGGATAATTAGCTCTTGTCAGATAGTTCATAAACAATCTTTACGTCTTGATCTTCAGAGATATCCAAGTGGAATCTAACAGTACAAGGAATCATAGGCATTACACATCTTGGTACATCCTAGTGGGAACTGAAGCGTTGTCTTAACTACTAGTTGCTATCTCAGTTAGAACTGCAGATTACAGAGTTTATTGACACCGACGTGGGGTCATAGAAAGTATGTCATGTCAGAAACTAGGATTGTATGACTTCTGGTACAATGCTTTATTGAGACAAGGGATATCGTGTTATCTTAGGCATTATGAAATAAGTAGCCAGGAAACAATCACATGATTTTATATTCTAAGCGATACTTTCTAGTACGTTTGATGAGAAAACTCAAGAAAGGTGTTATTACTTCCTGCTAGTGTAGTGTTACTTATCTTTGGAAGAAACGAAACGTTACTTATAAGTGTCAGACGTTTCGTGAATTCTCAAAATGTGCATATGGTCATCTGGTGAATACGTCCTGATTATTTGTCTGGAGAAATTGTGTTATTAATTTATCTCCTATTTCATGTCTGATGCACAAAATAGTAATTAGGTCGTACGACAGTGGAGATCAAAAGGTCTTGTAACATCGATGTCGCTTCAGTTCCGTTATAATTCCAAATCAGGACTATTAATGAAAACTTCAAATAATACCCACACCTCCTAAACGTATTCCCAATGTGGTATTATAAACAAAAATGCTCCCATAACGTCGGTCTATCTTAAAAATCTACATGTAATCGCGTAGTCATTTTTAATAATATTGAAGGCGGTGTCAGTGAAGAAAATCGTCGCCTCCCTCGAACAAATTAGCTGTTATTCTTGTCCGTTATTGCCTTGAAAAATCTTCCAAAGTTAATAAAACACAGTGCATGAAAATTAGGTACCGTGTAAACTTACTCGGCCGTTCTGTGAGCATTTCATTTAGCACAAAAGGACCGTGGGGAAAAGCACACTAGGGAATGCATTAAATAATAGTTCATTTGTTTTGACTTTTTTAAGAATTTCATCGTCCTGACCTTTTTGGGAGCAAGATTACGTAAGCTTTATTATATTTAGGTTGAAACAAACTTTATTTCATATTTATTCAAATATTTAACTTTGCAAATAATCTTTCTCATCAACAACATTCTGAATTTGAAAAAGTGATAGAAGATGGATAATATAATAAAATGCAATAAATAAGTGTCGCTTTCATGCATTTAATTCTGACTTTTCTCTCATCTATTTGTTAATTTCCTAATACAAAAACATTAAATCCTTGTTCGTATGATGAGTACCAGCTGCCGGTACCTCAACAGCTGTCCGCGAAAGAGATAGATGTTAGATGTCAATGATGGCGCCTTAGGCATATAGCCCTAACAAAACTAACCATGAGCAAAGAAGGGACAGGCGTATCGTTCGTTGCAGATTATTAGATTCTCTGTAACCAAAGTTAATTCGCCTGTACTAACTCTTTGTCAGTCTTAGAAGTACGTAGGGATTTCCCCATCTAACGCTGGAGCTTGACTAGGAATATTATGGTCACGTGACGCCGTAAAGTGTAGCATGTGGCACATCTAGCAGGTATTCCTCCAGAGTATATTTATGCTTTCACGTTAATTTCTAGTGAAATAAAAAAGTATTTGTTTACTGCTGTCGCAGATGGGATGAAATAGTTTTAATGTCCAGTAATGTATTCTCCAAGGAGTAAAGCAGTTTTCATTCCTTGTTTTAGAGCAATAGATAATGCAAGTGATTTGTTGTGTAGTGGACTCGTGGGGACCATCTCAATGCGTTTGCAACTCTCTCTCTCTCTCTCTCTCTCTCTCTCTCTCATAGTAATTGCGTATTTCTAACGGTCATAATTATTTTGGCAAAGTAAGCCAGACACTGTATTGTTTGTAGTTCAGTTTCCTATATACTGGTGCATGTATGTTCATGTAGTTTCTTGTGTGGATTCACACTATCTCTTACGTTAGTACCCATAAAAAGTAAATAGTGGTTGTAATGCTCTACGTTTCTTGTTAAGTTTACGGGTCATATACGTACACGGGCATCATTTAACAGAAAATTCCTGTTGGTTCATTCTTATCACAAACCTTAAAATTAGGGTCCCTTTAAAAGCGTGAAATAAGAGAACAATGTTTTATTTGGATTGATTTCATAAAAGGGAAATACAGTACTAACTGTTTCGTGCAATATTTCACTCGCGTCCACGTTGGTACTTTTACAAGGTACCACTTTTCTTCTTGTTTTTTAAATCAAACTGGGAAGATTACATTAGTGTCTGAGTAGAGTGCCCGTCAGGTGCCATGAAAGATTACATCAGTGTCTGAGCAGAGTGCCTGTCAATTGCCAGGAAAGACTGTGCTAGAGATGCTCTACAGCTTCCCTCTTTCACGGGGGCAAAATGAGCAGCCCTGGGGGTCCGTAGGGGCAAAATATTTTGATCCTCACATTATCAGAAAATATTTCGTCTCTAGCATATCCTTGACAAATGCATCTGAAATGTGATGTTTCGATAACGTGTTAAGATATATTGTCCTGTACCGTTTGATCCACATCGAGGAAAGCTATTTCTGTGGGATTTTGTAAAGCTTTTCCAATTCAGAATTTCAGATAAGTTATCACTCAATTAGTCACAAACATGTATATAAAACCCTTGTACATAATCTGTATATGTACATAAATGGTAGATATTAGTATACGTGTAACCAATTAAAATTTAAAATAAGGTTCAAAACAATTTCATGTCATTTTCATTCTAATACAAAAAAGTTTGCAAAACATTTAAGTGGTTGCATCCCGCGTTTACTAATGTTGGTAAAATTTTAATATGCAGTGGTCATTGGTGTTGGAACAATAATAGGATATTTTTAAATGGAGATCAAACACACGTGCGGTTTACCCCAAAATTATCTGAGAAACAATTACTCTTTAGTACACAGGGATAGGTGAAACTGGACACAGATCATCCATGAATCCCTATATTATAATTTGAAAGGCCTTTGGTCACTTCTTTGGAGACAACTGAACTGGTTACTTGAATGGGGAGAAATTATGCAGCCACAGACCCTTAAATTTCCCAAATACATCTTTCAGATACTTCAAACGGCATGTATGTATGTATGTATGTATGTATGTATGTATGTATTTTATCCGTTCGTATCTCTCCTACCTTGAATAAAAAGGAATTTAGTGTTATCTCCTTCATGGTCCTTTATGAGCTTGGCAGACCATGTCTCCTCACATGCCAAACAACACGCATAGCGGCGGAATGAGATGTTAAATGTAATTCGTCCTTGCGGGCATATACTGCAATACAAACTGTATGAACATTCAGGATCAGGACAGATAAGTTTAAAATGTCTGTATGCAGTTTGTTATAGCAATCATGTTGTATTAAAGTTTGTGTGTAAGCAGTTTGTTATAGTAATCATGTTGTATTAAAGTTTGTGTGTAAGCAGTTTGTTATAGTAATCATGTTGTATTAAAGTTTGTGTGCAAGCAGTTTTGTTATAGTAATCACGTTGTATTAAAGTTTGTGTGTAAGCAGTTTGTTATAGTCATCATGTTGTATTAAAGCTTGTGTGTAAGCAGTTTTGTTATAGTAATCATGTTGTATTAAAGCTTGTGTGTAAGCAGTTTTGTTATAGCAATCATGTTGTATTAAAGCTTGTGTGTAAGCAGTTTTGTTATAGTAATCATGTTATTAACAAACTAAATAAGTAGATAGATAAATAAATAAACAAATAAATATAGTTCGCAAAATATGCCTGTCATTAATAATCATTATGGACATACAATTAATTCCCCTCCCCCAGTTTTTATTCAGTTGGTCAACGAAATTCTTACAAATATAGTTTTATGATTTCATTAGTAATACAGCAGAAATTTGAACCACCACATTTGCAACATTTCTGTTAGACATAGGGCATCGTTGTAGAGTGGATCTAGTAAGGCCTTGGTAGTCATGGTAACATGGCAACAGGTGGGCGACTATCAGTAAGCTAACATTAGAGAGGCGAGGGGTCCAAGGGATAACTTCATCAACCATGGACCACATCTAAACTCAGCTATGTGCATCGATGCGCTGAATGAATAAGTACTTTATCACTTCATGCTCAGAGATGAAATTACGGGATCCAACTTCTGACCTTTTGCAAGTGCGAAGCAGGCACTCTCGCCATCCATTGCCCATGCAACAAATGTGGAGACTGATATCAGTTAGACAAGTAGAGATGCATAGAAATCAAGGCCCGCGACAGTACATTGAGGTCCTTAATGAGAACAATGGCCACTAGAACATGACAGCCAGCCCCAGAAACCTGGCGGCATACACCAAACCCAGGCTGCAAAAGCCCACACAGGCTCAAAGGCAACCACCCACACCGGCTCCAAGGTAGCCACCCATACCATCCGACAGGGAAGCAAAGACGAAGCAAAGACACTCCACCAGCCCTGCTTGACGATGTTCCCTTTTTTGGGATACCGTTGGTTGCAAGACTATGGGAGATTATCACGACCGTTACCTTAAAATGGATGTGATCATGCGTTCTGATGTCTTTGAAGGCGTCCAAGTCACCTTTATGAAGATGTATGGCATCGACTCCTCCTCCACACTTTAGTACCCCAGGTAGAAGTTGGGACGCCCTGCTCAAAGCCACAAGCACAGAATACAAGCTCCTAACAGACATTGACATGCATCCCTTTTTAGAAAAAGGGGATCGAAGTAGTACATCCATGGTCTGCAGGCGACACGCAAAACCTACCAACCCCAAGTAACTACGACCACACCAAGCCTACTACCTGGATCATCTAAATTAAGGAAAGTAACCTTTATGATTGGGCCATGATGCAGAGCCTTCAATATCATTCTCAAGAACTTTACAAGCTAGGTATAAATCAAGGATTTCATTTTCAATAGGATCGACTTTCTGATCCAAAGAGACTTGTCAGTTGTAAATGGATTAACCCCAACCTTATCTCCATCTAGGTCATTGCCTAGTAATAAATGAAAACCCTCAGTGAGTAAAGACAACATTGTTCCGACTGTCACTAATTCTTCGACTAAGTCTGACGACAAATATATACAATGTAGTGGAACACTAACAAAGCCTCACTCTAATCCCTGTCTAAGAACACTCGCATTAGGAGAAGACTTCTCAGAAAAAGGTAAAGTACCTGATAATAAAAGACTTTGAGACTCTCCTGTGTCCCTTGACATTTAAATAGGGATAGGATTAGCCAAATCACCCATGAGTGATATAGAACCCTTCGATACGAATGGTTCATAATTCTCCATCATGATATCAGACTGGGATTTGTTTAACCCAACAAATGTATTGGTTTCAATACGTGACTGTGACCTTGACCTCTTAAAAATAAGACCTTTTGGAATAGGTCTCTCGTGATTCTGTTGCTTATTTTTCAATTTGTAGCAATCAGAAATAATGTGGCTTTCTTCTTGTAATAGGTACACGTAGGAAGAGATAAGGACTTCTGATTAGTCTTATCAGACAGTTGACTTCTAAAAGTTGTGCCAGTTTTAAATTTGGACGTGCTCGTATTAGGATGAACTAGTTTTTTACCAGAAGACTGCTGAGTGGAAGACTTGCTGACAAAAGAAACTGTATGAGCTAAGGAACACTAGTTACCTGTACGAACAGCATTTTCTAAAGTTGTTCTCACCAAGGTAAGTCTAATTCTTCAACTCTTCAAACAATATGAGTTGTCTGAGATATTTTTCATCTTTATTAACCTGTTTAGAGGAGCATCACCTATCAAATTGTCGTGGTTTTTGCCATGCAAATGAGACATAGGTCTGGTGAGTTGATTTTCTACAATCCATGCCGATATGCCTCAGGTGCCAACTCATAACCCCTCAAGATATATTCCTTAACTACATCATAATCAGAACTATGTTGTACTGACAGCAAAGCCTAAATATTAGGAGCTCTGCCAGTTGTAATTACAACTTGTAATAATAAAGTCCAGTGCTCTCTTGGCCATCTTAAATTTTCTGCAATTTAAAAAAAAAATAACAAAATATTGATCTACATTTTCCTGAAAAGAGGATACTAATTTGATATTTAGCTCTAATTCTTATAATCTAAATTGAAATTCCCTTTCTTCCTTTTCTCTTTCTCTCTGCATTTGTCTTTTTTATTTTTCTTTCTGCCATTGTCTTTCTCTTCAATCTTTGTTTGCATCTGCATCATTTCTACCTGAAACTGAACCTGTTTTATCTCTAATTCCAACTTTTTTTTTACCTGTAATTCCATTTTCCAAAATTTCTAACACCTTCTGGGGAGGATTCAAAATAAAGTTCTCTACTTTAGATGATGTTGTAAAAGCTTGTTGGTTTCACTATAGATTTTCTAAAATGTGAAATAACACCTGGGACTTAGAAAATTCCAATATAAGGTGAATTTAAATTAAAACAAAATTTTCTGAAATATTTTAGAGAAATTCGTATCCCGAGAGCGAGCACAAAATTTTCTGCTACAAGTCTATGCTCTTAAAAAAGTAACAGAAATGAGACAAAAAGCAACAAGCTTTGTAAAATTCAACAAATAATTTATTTCCTTAGAATACAAGGTGAAAATTTAAACAAAGAACTTACGGTATTGCGAATTAAATCCCGAATAATTCTAGAATTACAGACACAGGTCCTAATAGGTAATGTTCTGAATAAACTTTAGTAAAAATCTAAATTAAGTTCAATGCTGAAGGTGTTGATGTGCCTGTGGTGGCCTGAATCGTGCTGTTGTACCAACAGTATTTTGTTGAAGCGCAATAATATAATTCCAGGTCTGAATTCACTATAAATCCCAGTGAATGTCTCTGTCCTAGAATCTTATTTTTATGAGCGCTGTTTCAGGCCCGGCCTTATGATATGCGGGGCCCAAGGCAGCATGCGGGGCCCTAGGCAGCAAGCGATGAGCAAAAAAAAAAAAAAAAATTTACATTGCGGAGAAGTTGAAAATTAACTGGATTTTGGACAAGGTTAAGTCCAACATACAATATTACATTACAATAGCATATAATGAAATTTTAAAAAAATAAAAATAAATAAATAACAAACAATGCGAATTAAATAACTATATATATCCCTCGGTCCCAACACACAAAAAAAAACCTCAACCAGTATTGGTTTGTTGAGAACGATGTTGCCATACAATCTCCAAATGAAAAACATCAGCTACAGAAGGCCTGCTTAGAATGCACAACAGCTACAGAAGGCCTGCTTAGAATACAACGTGGCTACAGAAGGCCTACTCAGAATACAGCACGGTTACAGAAGGCCTGCTTAGAATACAACTTATCATTATCTTTGATGGCGGCCGTTCAACAATATCAAGAGGGTTATCCAAAGCAAACTGGGAGAGTTGCAAGACTCTTGGCTGAGCAATAAGGCAAATGACATTCAGTCCAACGCATACAGGAAAGACACGGAGAACTACTATAATGCTTTGAAGACAATCCACTGGCCACATTCATCAGAAACATCTCCAGTACTGGGTACCGACAGTGCCACGTTGCTAACTGACACAGAAAAGATACTTCAACAGAATCCCCTATAAACATTTATCTATCTGCGAGGATACAATTGCTCAACTGCCCCAAGTGGAAATCAACACAACATTTGCTGATCCTCCAACACTCACAGAAACTGTAAAAGCAATTGACCTGCGCCCGGAGCAAATGCTATACCAGCAGAACTTTGCAAAGCTAGACGTTCGCAAATGGTACAAAAACTTATTGAACTCTTCCACTCAATGGGGACTGGGGAATGTATACCCCAGGAGAATAAAAATGCATCTCTCGTCTACCTGCACAAGTGGAAAGGCAACAGATAATCCTGCTATAATAATAATAATAATAATAATAATAATAATAATAATAATAATAATAATAATAATAACAACAACAACAACAGCAATAATAATAATAATAATAATAATAATAATAATAATAATAATAATAATAATAATTATTATTATTATTATTATTATTATTATTATTTCGTTGTTGTTGCTTTAAACGCGTAGCTAACAATGCATCTGCACATATTCGTTATTTGTTCTTTTTTATCATTATTTCTTCATGTTTTAAATTGAAACACCATGCAAAGTATTAAAACTCTATAAACGCTCATCCAGTGTTGTAGAGGTCACGCATTGGACTCCCACTCCCAACCCCTAACCTTCTGTGACGTTTGAGCCAATCAATCCATCGGTTTGTGATTGTGGTTTTGGTTATGGTTCTTGCATTTGTCATGTTAATTTTTACCATGCAACGTCACCGTATACAGCTTCAAAGTTAGAAGCAATTATGTATACATATTGTACATATTTTGATCATGGCCAGAAACTGTCGTTCTATTACATATTTTCAATGTAATTAGATATTGTTACGTGTAGGATCGTACAAAAGTAACAAAAGAAAAGAGTGAAGTCAGCAAACTTTGTAAATTTTAACAAAATAATTTATTTCCAAAAAAAAAAAAACAAGGTAAAATATGAAATAGGACTTACATTTTGTGAATATAATCCAAAATTTAATCCTAGAATTGAAAAATATAAGTCCTATTACTAAACAGTTCTAATTGAATCCAGGTTCGAATCTCTATGAAGTTCTAGTATGGAAGGCGATGACGTCAGATGAGGTCGTTGTACTGATGGCAACAGTTCCTCGTTGAAATGCAATTTTTAATGTTCTGTTTAGAATTCCAGAATAAATTTTCACTGAATATCTTTGTCCCAGAATTTTCATAAAGAAAAACACATGTTCTGTTTTCCAGAGAATATGAATTATTAAATCCCAAAAATTAGATGAACTTCAGAACAAGCTGGCTTCAACAACAAAAACCTCTTGAGTCCTCAAGGTTTAAAATACGACTGAATAAATCTGCTAGAAAATGGCTGCTTTAACCCGCGGTTTTAGATCACATGGTGGCTCACGTGACGGGCTACGTGAACACTAATTTGAACAGCGCAGTAAAAAAAAATGCCAATTATCACGTAGGCAAGAATAGTCCTATCTAAAAATAAGATTCCCACACTGGAAATAAATTTTAAAAAAGGCTGTTTACAACTCAGCTAACACGTAGGCCGAATATGACCTTGATAATAGCCAAACATTTTCGCTTAGTGTTTACAAAACGTCTCAACCAAGGTGAGCTAAAAATAGTGCTTAAGTCATACTTTTGCGTTTTAATCAGACTGATTTTTTTTTTTTTTAATATCAAATCCCGTGAAAGTAATCATTACAATAAAATGTAATGAAACAAAAATAAAATAAAAAAAGAATTTAAAACTTACACACAAGCAATTTAATTACATATTCGTAACAATATAATACAGTTATATGTTTCGGTTTGGTGTTTGTGAACAAAGTGTAGGTAAGTCTGATGCGTAGTTCTAAACATAAGAGTTCCTTTTTAAAGTTACTGAGCTTATAACGAAACTATAAAAAAATCAATAGTTCGTGATAGACAGGACAGAAATATAACAAAACAGCTAGCATGAAAATATTAAGATAAACGACTCTTACTGAATGTGTTCAAAATGAAATGCAATGGCAGCGACGAAATGTAAGTAAGAATAAGATGGCCAGGACCCAGATGCCAAGTCGAAGTAAGAATAAAATGGCCAGGACCTGTATGCCGAGTCAGGGCCTGTATGCCGAGTCTAGGGCCTGTATGCCGAGTCCAGGGCCTGTATGCCAAGTCTAGGGCCTGTATGCCGAGTTCAGGGCCTGTTTGCCGAGTCTAGGGCCTGTATGCCGAGTCTAGGACCTGTATGCCGAGTCTAAGCATGAATAAAATGTCCAGGGCCTGTAGTAGTATACTAATAGGCTGATCCTAAACCAAAAACAGATTCTGGACCAGAACTCCAAGGGCCTGTCGGATTAACTTTTTTTAGTGATAAAATATTTATTTTTTTTTTCAGTATACTAATAGGCTGATCCTAAACTAAAAACAGATTCTGGACCAGAAGTCCAAGGGCCTGCTGGATTAACTTTTTTAGTGATAAAATATTTTTCTTCAGTATACTAATAGGCTGATCCTAAACTAAATGCTGATTCTAGATCAGAGACCCCCCACCCCTTTCCGATTTTGGAATGCTACTGTTGTAACCATATTTTATGATAATTTTTTTCATACCTGCCGACTCTCATTGGTAGGATATCCGTTAACATACTGTCAATAATACGAAACTCACGTATTAAATCGTCCATATCATATTTTACACCTCGCAAATAAGATTGTATTTGATCAAGTAATTTTTTGTAAGTGATACTTGCTGTTTTACAAGAATTTTTTTTTTGTTTCAAGTTTAGGTTCAATTTTTTTTGCAAGTGTTGAAAGAGAGACACCGACACCAGATATTATTAACAAAATCGGATTTAATAATGCTCCACTTGAGATTATACCAGAACTAGTCATTAACAATGGCAAATATGATATTACTCGAAGTATTCTATGGTAGTATTTATAACATTCCTTTACACACCAGAGGTTTTTGTGATAAAATTTGTAATATTGTACTAGTGCGTCAACATCTTGTTTTGGAATTTCTTCTGAAATGGGATTGAAATCGATTATATGTTTTTTCATTATACAATATTTTATACAAAGACAAAAGTTCTGGTACCAGCAATTGAATCAAGAAACTCACGAAATTTATTATTATTAGGATCAGCTATAAAAAGTCTGTACTTGTCATAAACGTCTGACGAAGTATCCTTATATCGTTCATCTGTTAGTACCTCATTTTTCTTTAACCAGGCGTATGAGTCAAAAGTATTTCCTACTTCGCGTTCATACAAATCTGTTTCATTCACTAAATTACTGTAATCGCTTTCTGTTTTATCAATATACCCTAATACTAAGCTTATTTAATCTAACGTGAAATTTTTGAGAACAAGATCTTGTCTGATAATTGCATATGAGGCCACGAAATTTGCTAGCATTAATTTTTTAATTGATTTTGGTTTGTTTGGTAGGAGACCAATAACAGAAGCCATTTTTAAAAATAATGTTTCATATTGTTTTGTGAATAATTTTTCAACTTCATTGTAATAATTTCGTAATGACAATTGCCTAGAGCGCTGGATTGATGGAAATGGAGGATCATCCGCTTCATCTATGTCAAAATAAGAATAAGGCTTTTCTACTAAATCTGTTTGGCTGACTTTATCAAAAAACTTTCCTCGCTCAATATCATCAAGATCCCTAATTTCATCGTCAAAATTTTTGATTATCTTTATAGATCTGTCAACAATAATCGGATCAAATTCTGGTCTTTTGTGTATCATTGGCAAAATTTCATTTGAGTATGCTTTAATAATTAACTCAGTGTCTGGTGTCATAGTAACGATTTTAATTAGGGTTTCTTTGTTGTGGTAGTACATACCGAGATACCTAAAAATGTTTCGTTTTAAGAAACTATTGTATAACTTTTTGTTTCTTTTTATTTTTATTATTTTAGATTCCACAAATCTGCTGAGGCTATCATGACTATCTTCTACAGATTTTTTTATATCATCTCTTTTACCGTAAGCTTGTGCTTTTATTAGGTCCGATTTTATTAGCAAATTCAAATTTCCAAGATCAAGCTCGAGCAATATTTTTTTAAATATAATTTCAACTTGTTTAAGTTCTTCTAGACAATTGTCAGGATGACAGTATCTGCTTATAATATCAAAGTTTTCTATTGCTTTTATTAGTTGTGGCCCTCGCATATGAATAACACGAACAATTTTTTTTTCTTCTTCTAACAATGGATAATTTATCATTGTAATTTTAAAATTTTTCATAGTATTTATCGCACTTGCCGCTAATGATATATTCCCAACATCTTTTTTAGGGTTAAAGATATTGTCATAAAATTCCCTCGCAACAGTTACAATTGGTGGTTCTGTCATTATTTTATAGCATTCGATTAAATTTGGTCACAATGATCATACCTGATCATCGAGTGTATATATTTGAAATGCTGTCAGTCCTGGAAACGGATGCTTAGCAGCAAAAACATTAACTTGAAAATATAAGTACTTGTTAACAGTGTTTTCTGTCGGGATTGTAAAATATTGTGTTGTTGAAATGTAAGTGTCTGTTGTGCTATACAATGTTACCCAATTAATATCGTCATTTGACCCTTCCAGTTGCCAATTATAAATTCGACCAACACTAGAGTTTAATCTGCCACGCAAATGAAATTGCCAAATAGCAACTGCAGTAGGACATTTAATTTGATCCAAAAATTTTCAACTTCTCCGTTGGTCGTCCACTCATGTCTATCAGAGAAAGCGTAATAAGGATAATTTTCAGGATAATATACTGATGCGCTTACCTCAAACCCGGCTCGGTTGTCAGTTGCTTTATAAAGTGTTGGAATATACCCAACATTATTTTTGGTTCGTTTTATACCACTAGAGAGACTATCAACATAAACTTTATTTGTCAGATCATTAAGGTTAACTGGAACATATGTAGTAGTTATTTTTTTGTCTCTCATGTTTATATGACCTGACATTGGTCCACCAGATTTCTTAAAATATGGGGTAAGTTCTTCCTTTAACTGAGCATAACTAATAGCATCAGCATCAGCTTGTGGTGAGGTTGTTGGTAGTCCAGTTATTTTTGAATTATTACTCATTGCAAGGTTACCTGTCATTGTGTCGCCGGTTTTGTTAAGTTTATTATCGTCAACAGATTTTAGTTGTGCACAACTTACAGCTTGTGTTTGATTTAAATTTTCTGGTGGATATGCAGTCTCTAAATTTATAATTTTTTTACTCGACATGTTAATATTACCTGTCATTGTGTCGCCGGCTTTGTTAAGTTTATTATCGTCAACAGATTTTAGTTGTGCACAACTTACAGCTTGTGTTTGATTTAAATTTTCTGGTGGATATGCTGTCTCTAAATTTATAATTTTTTTACTCGACATGTTAATATTACCTGTCATTGTGTCGCCGGCTTTGTTAAGTTTATTATCGTCAACAGATTTTAGTTGTGCATAACTTACAGCTTGTGTTTGATTTAAGTTTTCTGACGGATATACAATTTCTAACCCAATAATTTTTTTCCCTGACATGTTAATATTGCCTATAACCGTTCCGCCGATTTTATCAAGTTTGTTATCATCCACATACCTCAACTGTGAATAACTTACCGCTTGTGTATGATTTAAATTTGCTGGTGGATACCTGGTCTCTAAATTTATTATTTTTTCCCTGACATATCTAAGTTACCGCTTAAAGTTCCGCCTGTCAGTGACAATTTATTATCGTCAACAGATTTTAATTGTGTATAACTCACCGCTTGAGTTTGATTTAAGTTTGCCGGTGGATATCCAGTCTCTAAATTTATAATTTTTTTCCTGACATATCTAAGTTGCCGCTTAAAGTTCCGCCAGATTTATCTAGTTTATTGCCGTCGACGGATTTTAATTGTTTATAACTAACAGCTTGTGTATCAACAACATTTATTGGCGGATAATCTGTTTCTAAATCTAGTACTCGCTGATTTGACATGGACAGGTTTCCTGTCATTGTATCATCAGATTTTTTTAGGTAACCAGATAAATCAATATTGCCGATTGTTATTGTTGCCGACGAATCTCCTAATGTTGTTCCAAATTTTGTATAATGGCTCATTATTTATTTAATATAACATAAAATGTATACCAAACAATGGCAAAATCACCGATATTAAATTTTGATACAGAGCGGTTGGTGAAACATAAACATAACAATGAACTTCCAGATTGTCATTATCTTATTGTTGGGCGAAATGGATCAGGAAAAACAAATTTGCTTATGAATTTACTGTTAGCTGATAATTTTAACTACGATCGAGTCTATATTTATGCAATTAATCCACAGCAAGATAAGTAGGAGCTACTAAGCAAATATAATAACAAACTTCGTGATGATCTTGATGCTGGTGAAGATTTTTTTATTATCAAAAAACCAGAAGAACTTGTTCCAGTTAATCAACTTGATTCGTCCGAACATAAGATAGTTGTTTTTGACGATATTCCGCTAAATAATGTAGAAATGAACAAAATAAGATCATATTTTTCACTGTCACGTAATAAGAAATGTAATTCTGTTTATTTAGCCCAAGGTTTTTATAATGTTGACAGATTTATTCGGTGAAATACTGGTTGTTTTATATTATTTCCGGGACTGGACAATGTTGACATTAGAAATATTGCAAACGAGCAATGTGGTGATGTGACAAACGATAAATTTATTGAATTATATCATAAAGCGACAGCGGATAAATATAACTTTTTCTTATTTGATAAACTAACACATAATCCAGCTAAAATGTTTCGTTGTTGTATTGACAGTTACTTGCAGTAAGATTTTGTTTTATATAAAATTTATATATAATTATGGAAAAACAAGCAAAGTACAGAAAACATATAGAAAATCTGAAAACTTGCTGAATCTAAAGATGAACTTAGAAAGATGATTCAACAAGCACGACGTGGCCAAGTGGCTGCGGAGGAAGCAGCAGCAACAGTTCTCAAACCAGTTACTGAAGCACTACTTGGAAAACAAACTGAAACTAAACTGCTATCAGAAGAAGAACTTAAGCGACAACAGGAGAAAGGTTTAATCGGACTAGTTAAAGAACAACAAGAAACTGCTGCCGCAAAAATTATCGCCAGATCTGACGAAGAAAGAAGAAGATTAGCTGAGGCACTTGTAAGAAATATTGCTGATCCTGCTGCTAGACGAACTGAACTAAATCGACTGATTAATAATCCACTTTTACTTGAAAAAAGATTATCAGAATTAACTTCACATGAAATTAGGACTGTGTTGGGAAAATTATCAGAAAAATTAGAGGATATTGAAAAAGGACAAGAAAAAATTGGAGAGTTAACAATAAGGTTTTTAAGTGTTGACGAAATAAGACGATTTTATAGAGCAAAATCATATAATAACTGATGATAATTATAATGAATTTTTAAAAGAAAAAAAAAATAACTGATATTGATAATATAAAATATTGGTCGGAAGAAAGGTATGATAAACTTATTAATGATTTAAATAAAATAATGACAGATAGTCAAGAATCTAATATTGAATTAGAAACAACTAATGAAGAAGGTAATATGTCTGAACTTTCTGATAAAATTAGATTCGGTGTTATTGCTAGCGTATTTAGTGAAACAGCAGTTAAGAACAGACCAACAAGCTTTGGTAAAAGTTGGAATTTTTATAGGAAATTTAAAATGAATGATGAAAATCGCACGAAAGAAGGTCAAAAAATAAAAAAGGATTTAAGTCCAGAGATTGAATAACCACTAGTTACATCGCCAGGGGAAACTGAAAGTAAAATAACTGGAACAGGTGTAAAAATATATACATCAACTGCTGAAATGATAGGCAGATTAATGCTGTCGATATCATCAAAGGAAGCCGGAAATGTTGGCGCTGAAATTGATAATGAAATTATTGATATACTTGATCATTTAAGATCGGAAAATTTATTAACATCTGACGAATACGAAACTTTACACGGCGATTTGATCGACTTAATTTTGTAAAATGTTATATATATCAATGTCAACAACATTATTACTAGACTCTAGTACGGCCGCGACAGCTAAAGATAGCGCAAATTTTTCAGTAAATTATATTCCACCGGTACAACTTGATACTGAAAAACAATATGAAATTGGACAAATTTCTTGTACGTGTTGGCATTCCATGGCTAATGTGAAAACTGGTGTCAATGATGAATTTAAGTTTACTTTAACATTTCCAAGACCTATGTGGACCTCGGTTAAAATTCCACAGGGAGCCTACAACATAACTCATTTAAATAAAATAATGCGCGAATTAATAACGAAAAATGGAGGAGACGCTGACAATTTTGAACTAACACCAAATTATAATACTTTACGCGCCAGAATAACATTAAAAAATAATTTTGGAGTAGATTTTTCATCAGCAAAAAACATAGCGTCGCTGATTGGATTTCCTCGCTGGAAATATGTATCTGGCGAAAAACCATATACATATGACGGTGAATTTCCGGTAAATATAACTGACGTAAATACAATACTGATAAATTGCTCCATTGCGTCTGGATCTTACTCAGCCCAGGGTAGTAAAGGACAAACGATATATAGTTTTTCGCCAGATGTTCCACCGGGATCGCTCATGCAAATTAGTCCGCAGCAAGTTATTTATTATCCGTTAAATGTTGAAAATCAAATAACGAGTATAAATATGCAGTTGACAGATCAATCTGGACGACAGCTGGATTTGAATAACGAGGTTGTTACTTATTATTTACATTTACGTACAATCACTTTGTGATTGGCTATTGTTTTATACAACCTCAGATATAATGAAAAAAAAAAGTTTATCGAAGAAAAATAGTAGGAGGATTTTTGGGAAATATATCTGCTAAAATTATAGAACATGTTACGGGAATAGCACATAAAGTTGCACCAATTGCACTCGACGCGTCAAAAGCTATTGCAACTGGAGCCGCATCTGCTGCTGGAACTGCGGTGGGACAAAAATAACTGATAAAATTACTCAAAAACCAACAATCAAACAAGTTATATCAGAAATCGCTCCAACAAAAGAAACTCAACGTGCTATGATAACAACAACAAAAAAACTTTTATCACCAAAGGGCGAGCAGATTATACAAAAGTTAATATCTAAAGTAACAGCGCCGTCATAATTTTCCCAATTTTATGTAATCTAATAAATAAAAAATGTCTGTCAAAAATTATCTCGATTTAACAGAAACTTATGACAAGGACAACACCGTAACAGAATTTGAATATATTGAGTATCTAGATGAAAATCCTAATGAGCCAAATAAAGCTGGTGTTAGAACATTTAATACCCGAGATGAAGATGTGTTTTTATTACCTCACAAGGCAATGTTGGAAGTTCGTGGCCAGATTATGACAGTGGCCAATCCACCCGTTGCAATTGCAGCTGGAACAGAAGTAGCTCTTATAAATAACGGCTGGTGTTTATTTAAAAGTGCCAGATATCAGCTGGCCAATCAAACTGTTGAGGATATTTCAAGTCACCTGCAAGTTGCAAGTACAGTCTTAAATACTATTTCGTTTTCTGATGATTACTCCAGATCAACTGCAACTAATATGAGGTGGTTTAAAGATACCGGAAGTGGTGGTGCAGGTGTTGTTGCATCAGTTGAAATTTTATCAGGATTAACACCTATTATAGCTGCTGGAGCTGATGCCGCTGCAAATGCTGAAAATGTAAGAAATTTTCTTATTGCTAATGCTGCTTCGCTAGGTATAGCCGCACCAGCTGCAGGCGCTAACGCAGACGCTACAAGACTTTCACTTAATGCTGCTTGTAATAATCTTGGCGTAAATCAAGTAGATGCAGCTGCAGACGGCACTGTAATGTTAGAGCATGTTAATAACATAATTGCCCATAACAGAAGAAATATACGTTACAATGAAGGTTATACCAGAAGAAAAGTACTTGCAGCAGGATCACGTCAAATTACAATGATGCTGCCACTAAGTACAATATTTGGCTTTTGTCGTGATTACAACAAAGTATTTCGTGGAGTTAAACATACACTTATTTTAGATCGAGCAGAACAAAACGACTGCCTGTTTAGGTCAGGCGGAGCTGATGTACAATTTATCATAAACAAACTTGCGCTTTGGATGCCACGAATAACACCGACAGTAACAAAATCACTCGAATTAGATGAAGTTCTTAAAAACCGCACAAACAAATTTTATTTTCAGCAACATAAAATATATCAAATAGCAGTTCAAAATACTACCGACTACACATGGCGAGTTACAACAACACCAAGTGAACAGCTGCCGAGGCAATTATTTGTTATATTTCAACAGCAAGAGCGACGTGGTGACCAACAACAAAATAACGAAATATTTGATAATGCTAATGTTAGACGAATGCATGCTAGACTAAATTCAAAGCAATATCCAGAACGAGCGATAGAATGCAATTTTGCGGATGACGCTAATAAAAATATTACTAGACTTCATGTGTATATTATGGACGCGATGCAAAAATATCAGGACGTTGGAGACGGATCTCAGATATCAGTAAATGAATTTCGTACACTTTATCCGATATTTTATTTTGATGTTAGTAAACAAAATGAAAGAGATATAATTTCAACTGCTGTATTGAAATTACCTGGACACTTGGAGCAGTTCCAGTGGCACAGTTGTACGTGTACGCGTTTGTGATCAGCGGTAGAACTGTTACAATTGATTATGTTGGAGGTAAAATGTCGGTACAAGTTTAAAAATTGCTTGTAATTTTCCCAACTTTGAGTTTAATCTGTAACTTTAATATAAGATGACAAAATATATTGTCAAAGAAACACATTTGACTGATGGTCAAGTTAACAAATTAGCAGCTGCTGTTGCAAAGCATAGGCAGGTATCATTAAAAATCAACCCTAACACCCAAGCAAGTACTTTAAAAAAATTAATGTTAACCAAAAAACAGATAAATAATCTCTAGAGATTTTGTAGGAAAACCTTTTGTTTTAAATTTAAGTGCCACACAAATTACTGCGATGGCAAAAATTGGCGGCTTCTTCGGTCCGGCACTATCGGTGATGGCCAGAACGTTAATACCAAAACTTTTGTCGGTGTTAGGTACATTAGGATTAGCAGCAGCGTCTGGAGCAGTATCTGGCGCAACGAAAAAAGCAGTTGAGGGCAGTGGAATCGTTCGCAGTGGTGTTGTTGGCAGTGGTATAAAGAAAATTTTCGTTTAACTTTTTAGTTTAATGTTTCGTTTAATTTTTTAGTTTAATGTTTCCTTTACTTTTTTAGTTTAATGTTTCCTTTAACTTTTTAGTTTAATGTTTCGTTTAACTTTTTAGTTTAATTTTTTAGTTTAACTTTTCAGTTTAATTTTATGTGACTGATAAATATAAAATGCCCAAACGAAAAACAGCAAAAAGAAAAACAACAACGAAAAAAAAAAAGACACCGCGACGTCGAAGAACAACCAAAGGAGGATTTATTCCAATAGCTCCACCTTTAGCGGGACTAGCGGAAAGTCTACTGCCAAATCTGCTGGGAATAGGACGAGGACTAACATTACCGGGCACGAGACCGCGTTAAGTAACTTTGATATACTTGATAAGCTAAAACAAGTAAAAAATTTCCACGGAGTTTATTCCAAAGATGAACTTGCGGTGATAAAATCGCCAGGTTCGTGTGTGATAAATATACAAGATTTCAACGACGGATCTGGTACACATTGGGTAGCAGTTTATAATAACAATTACTTTGACTCGTTTGGACTTCCTCCAAGTGACGTAATAAAAAAATATATGTCTCAAAAATATAAAGTAATAAATTATTCCTCCAATCAACTTAAACCTATTGGAACTTCTGCTTGTGGATATTATTGCGTGATGTTCATTAAACAGATGTCCGCGAGTTTGAGGAACTCTGACTCTGATTTTTTAAAATTTATTTTACAGTTTGACAAACAACCTTCTCACGCCAATGATGAGATTGCACAAAATTGGGAAAATTGAACTCAATTTTGTCTAGCAAATCTCTAGAGTTTTTCCTAATTTTATCTAAATTACAAATATATAATGTCAACATATTGTCTCAAATGTAAAGCTAAAACGGAAAATATTAATGAAACAACAGAAAAAACAAAGAACAACAGGATGATGCTAAAAAGTATTTGCGCAATCTGCGAAAAAGAAAAAAGTATGTTTTTGAGAAAATTGTCCGGAGCTGGTTGCCCTGATGTTGTCAGAGAGGTTATTTTAGTAGAAGACTGAATAAAATTTTTGTGAAAGTTATTTAAATAAAATGATATGCAAGTGCGATTCTGACAGAGATTTATGTCTCGAGCAAAATAAAATTGTCACATATTGCCAACAATGTAACAACAGAGAAATAATTGGTTTTGGTATAGATATACATAAAATAATTGGCAAATTGCCAAAACCAAAAGGCGGTTGGACATTGCCAGGCCATAAATATACTGGACCTTATAATCCGCTAGATAAACAACTAGATGAAAATGATAATCCATTACCAGGACAAAAGCCTTACAATCAAGTTGATGAGATAGCATTGCGCCATGATATCTGCTACAGAGACATTGAACTTCCAGACAACGAACAAAATAAATAGCTGCGATAAGGTAATGTTGGACGAACTTCGTGATATGAAACCGGCAAGTATGCGAGAACGTGTTGACAGAAAGTTGGTGCAGGGTTTTATTGGAGCAAAATATAAGTTAGGTCTTGGAAAGCCTCGTCTCGAAAAGGAATTGTATGATGATCTTGCAACTGAATTACACAAACCTAAAAAAAAAAGTTTCCGCGACGTAAAGTTGTCGCAAATGCCGTTGACGATATCTGGGCGATAGATTTAGCTGATGTGTCAAATCTAGCTGAATTTAACGTTGGCGCTGAGGGCTCTCCGAAGAAATATCTTTTTAATGACATAGATGTTTTTAGTAAATATACTTTTAGTGTGCCAGTTTCAGATAAGACAGGAACGTCAATAACTGATGCGCTAAAGCTAATAATAACAACTGCAGAAAGAAAACCAAATAGAATCTGGACTGATCACGGAGCAGAATTTTTTAATAAAAAGTTCGAGCAGTTTTTGCTCCAAAATAACATCAAAAAATATGTTACAGGAAACGAAGGTAAAAGCGTTGTCGTCGAGTGATTTAATCGTATACTAAACGAAAAAATTCATAAGTATTTATCAGCTAAAAATACAAATAAATATATTGATAATTTACAAAACATTGTTGACGAATATAATAACACGAAACAACGAACCACTAAAATGTCGCCAGATGACGCAATTAAAAATCCGATATTGGCGAACGAAAACATGTACCGCAGACATAAATTTAAAGCTGGTGATCAAATCAGAATTTCTCTGACAAAAAAAAAAAAAAACATTTGAAAAAGGATTTACTCCGAACTGGAGCGAAGAAGTATTTATTGTTGATAATGTACTTTTAACAATCCCTGTAACATACGCGCTAAAAGATTTATTGGGTGAGCCTATAACCGGTAGTTTTTACTAGCAGGAACTTCAGAAAACTTCCCAAGACGTATTTGTTATTGAAAAAGTTATCCGAAAGCGCGGTGATAAAGGTTTGGTTAAGTGGAGAGGATATAGCGATAAATTTAATAGCTGGGTGTCAACTAAGTCGATACAAACTTAGAATCTTTCCCAATTTTGTGCAATAATGTTATATAAATTTGTTCGTATTTCACAAGTACAGATTTACATTTGATGGTTTTACATAACGAACTTAAATATAATTTTCTTGCGTTATCAACTGGGATTAAATTAAATATTTTAAGAAAAATAAAATCATATTTTATATTTCTTTGATGACCAATTATTTTCAGATTTAAAAAAGGTTTGATAAACTGACAAAATATTTGTTGTTCGACAACAGTAAAATTAAATTTTATTATTTTTTTTAGCAATATGGTACTTAACATTATATCGTCCAGTTGTCGGTCTGCTGTAATTTTTTCTGTCAACAACAGCAACTAATTCATCATCGTCATTGTTGTCGTACAAAATATCGTCGTCGCTATAGCTAGCAAATTTATCGTTGGCGACTTTGTCGCTGGCGATGAAATCTCCTGCGATTGTATCTTCCGATATATATCAGCAATTCTTTTCATCAAGTTCATATTATAATATACTTTTATCTAATTTATAATAATAATGGCCAGCGAAACGAAATATCATCAAAAAGTTAATATATTAAATTAGAGAGAATTAGCCGAAGCAGTTAGAAAATGTTTGTCTGGCTATAGCGCCACAAAATTACAAGAAATTTTGCCAGTTAATGTGAATATAATGCAAGGCGAAAATGATAGAATTCTTCTAACAACGGCAGAAAAAAATAAACTTAATGAAAGTTCGTTTAGAACATTAAAATTTGATAAAGATGATATTTTGATGTTTGCACATAATTGTCTTACAAATACCGAGCTAAGAAATATATTTAAAACTAAATCTGTCGAAGGTTAACGTTGACGTTGCTGATTTTCTTTTGCCATCAGCGACATCTTTTATTGATTTGTTACAAACTTGATGATATTTTGAGGCAGCTTTCATTGACTTAAATTTTATTTCTTCACCAGTCTCCAGATTTACTGAAATAATTGCTTTTGGATCTTTAAAGTTGGAACCATTAGAACTAGCTCCTCTTCTAATATTTTCTTTTGGTGTTACTAAATCTAAATTTCCAATGCGATTGTCTGTCTTAATTTTGTTAACATGATCAGTGACTAAATTATTTGAAATAGCGCCGTTAATGTTTCATATACAAATCTGTGTGACATATAATTAACAAAATCTGTTCTAGTTCCAAGAACTACTATACGTAAATAGTCAGTATTATTTAACTTTCCTAATACTTTTTTATTTTTCCTTCTTCGAATAATTCCTTTGTCATTAGATTCGTATAAATCAAATACTGGATGAGGTTGAAACTCATTTTGTAAAGCTAAATTTTCAATATTATCATCATTTATTGAGTTATTTACTCGACAGACTCGCTTACCTTCTGGGATATCATCACAGAACAAAGTATAGATAAAATCTTTTCTGAACATTTCGGTGATATCTGTATCATCACCTTTTACTGAAATTATCATACCAGCTGGTGTTGGTTTTCCTACCGATTTCTTAGATTTTATGTTAATAACTGAACCAAGTGCATTTCCAGCATATAAGTTGTACTTTGGGTGAATATGATAAGTTTCTTGCTCGGTTGCTGTCATTCTGATATATCTCAAAATTTCTGTCATTATACTATAGGGATTTTTTTATCTCTAATTGAAAAATAAGTATAAAAAAATCAATTAAATATAAAAGTACTATATATAATGTTAAAATTGCTTGATATTGCTAAAAAGAGCATTATCAAAACAGAAAAAATTGCTAGTGCATTCTCAGGATACGACAACAGTTACAAATTTGATGATCAAAATATTTTAGCAAATTTTAACTCTACAAATTTATATCATCTTTTACAGCCTGTTGTATTTAAAGAACTTACGGTTCACAAAAGTATCAAACTAATAGTTCAGTATCATACAATTTTATCAAAATTACATGCAATCGAAAAAGATATACTTGATATAATCTTTGAAAATACAAGTTTCGACAAAAAACTTTCTGAGCCATATTTAACAGCTAAATCAGGAAAAATATTAACTGGAACAAACATTGCTACAGTCGCTGATGAAATACACCAAGAAATAAATAAAAAATTGGAGGAATTTACTTCATCTGGGTCAGGTTGGAAATTTGAAATGGTAAAGGAAGTTTTAATTCAGACGGCAAAATATAACGTACTGCGGGGTAGTTCTTACGTTGATCTTCCAAAAAAAAATTAAAAACAAAAAATGCTGTATAAATGTCAAAAACAACGACGATCAATGTTTTCATTTGTCAATTTTGTCTGAGAGACATCCACAGAGTGACCACAGTGACCGAATTCAAAAGTATTTGCTATATAAAGACGAACTAGATTTTAACGGAATAACTTTTCCAGTGGCAGAAAATCAGATACAAAAGTTTGAAAAACAAAATAATCTTTCAGTAAATGTTTTCGGACTAGATGAGCGAGAAAATGTTTACCCAAGATATATTTCAGAGACTGCTACACAAAGACAATAAATTTATTATTTTATAAAGGACATTACGTTTGGATAAAAAAAACTTTAACGGCTTAGTTGGCGGACAGTATAATAAAAATAGAAAAAAGAAATATTTCTGTTATAAATGTTTGCAGGGTTTTTCTAAAAATGAGAAACTACAGGAACATATTAAATACTGTGTCAACGTTCAAAGAATAACTATGCCAGGCGAAAAAGAAAAAGTCTTAAAATTAAAAAATTATGATCATAAGCTAAATATACCTTTCGTTATTTATGAGGACTTCGAGTGCCTACTCGTTCCAGTGGCAGGTGCAGAAAATAATCCTAATAAATCTAGTACAAGAAAAATACAGCAACATGTTTCATGCGGAGTAGCTTATAACGTAGTTTGTTGCGTTGACGATAAGTTTTCATGTCCGATTAAGTTATATAGATGTAAGGACAGTGAATCTGAAAGTCCGGCGGTATGGTTATTAAAAAATCTGATAGACGATGTTAATAAAATTTCTAACAAATTATTTAAGACAGCTGCAATGAAAATAACATCTAGACAACAACTTGAATTTAACAAAGCAGTTGATTGTCATATTTGCGAGAAGTTATTGGTAGACTCAGATGGAGTCTGTGATAAAGTTCGTGATCATTGTCATCTGACCGGTCAATACAGAGGGGCAGCTCATAATAATTGTAATTTAAAATTTCATGCACCAAAGTTTATACCTGTCGTTTTACATAACTTTCGCGGCTATGACAGTCATATCATTGTAGAAGCTTTTGGTAACGAGGAAATTAAATCTAAACTAAAACTAAATAATAAGATAAAATGTATTCCAAATAATTTTGAAAAGTATATGTCAGTTACTCTCGGAAAATTACGTTTTATTGACAGCCTGTAATTTATGGCAGCATCATTAGATGAGCTCGTAAAAGGTTGTAGCACTTTTAATAATCTGCAAAGTTGCTTTGGTGATAAATTTAATCTACTGACAAAAAAAGGTATCTTTCCGTATGAGTATCTCGACGACTGGAGCAGATTTGATGAAACTTCTCTGCCTAACAAAGACAAATTTTACTCGCAGCTAAAAGGTGAAGATGTATCAGACGATGAATACAAACATGCACAAGATATTTGGAA
The DNA here is from genome assembly GCA_016617855.1 of Megalonaias nervosa. Taxonomy (NCBI): domain Eukaryota; kingdom Metazoa; phylum Mollusca; class Bivalvia; order Unionida; family Unionidae; genus Megalonaias; species Megalonaias nervosa. Next base: position 26,043 of record JAECUM010009923.1, read on the forward strand.
TAAATTTAGTCGTAAAACATTTGGTGATTATCATGATATATATTTGAAAACAGATGTTTTGTTACTAGCAGATGTTTTTGAAAGTTTTCGTCGAGTAAGTTACAGCAATTACGGACTAGATCCTTGTTGGTATTATTCCGCTCCCGGACTGTCGTGGGACGCTCTACTAAAAACAAGCAAAATAGAATTAGATCTCTTAACAGACGTTGATATGTTTAATTTTATTGAAAAAGGTATCAGAGGCGGAATTAGTGCTACAACAAAAAAATATGCAGTAGCTAATAATAAATATCTAAAATATTATGATAAAAATCTCCCGTCGAGTTACATTATTTATCTAGTCTGTGTGAATTTATATGGTTGGGCCATGTCAGAGCCAATGCCGTGCGATGGATTTCATTGGATATCTCCAGATCAATTTCTTAAAGAAACTGAAAAAGATTTACATGATATTTCATACTTTATTGAAGTTGATCTAGATTATCCTAGTTCGTTGCATGATCTACACAACGACTACTCATTTTGTGCAGAGTCGATGATGATAGATTACAGTTTGCTATCACATGAACAACGAGCCATGACAACAGCAAAAAATTTCATTGTTAATAAGTTAGTTCCAAATTTGCTAAATAAAAGAAATTACGTTATACATTACAAACATTTAAAACAAGCAGTAGATGCTGAACTAATTCTGAGAAAAGTCCATCGTGTGCTAAAATTTAATCAGTTGAGGTGGATGTCAAATTATATTGACTTAAATACCAAACGTCGTGCTGTGGCTAAGACCGACTTTGAGAAAAACTTTTTTAAGTTAATGAATAACTCGGTGTTTGGTAAGACAATGGAAAACATTAGAAAAAGAGTTTCTATCGAAATTGTAAATGATATAAGTCGCAGAAATAAATTAGTTAATGATGACGGTTTTGTCAGTATGAAAATATTTAATGAAAATCTTGTTGCAATACAACGACGAAAGACAAATTTAAAGTTAAATAAACCGATTTATGTTGGTGCAGCTGTACTTGATATATCAAAGTGGTTAATGTATGATTTTCACTATAACTTTACTAAAAAGCAGTGGCCAGATTCAGAGTTGTTATTTACTGATACAGATTCGCTAGTTTATAATATAAAATGCGAGGATGTCTATCAAGATATTTACAAGCGCCGTGACCTATTTGATTTATCAGATTATCCAACTAGTAGTGGATTTAATGATAATAAGAATAAAAAAGTTATTGGTAAAATGAAAGATGAGTTTTTGTTTGTGCCGGTGAGAGAGTTTGTTGGATTAAGAAGTAAGATGTACGCTGTGATATTAGATGATAATAAACTGACAAAGAAAGCGAAAGGTATCCCTCGCGGATATGTGAAAAAGATGATGAATTTTAATGATTTTAAAACCGCGCTAAACAATAATGTCAGTTTTATTAAGACAAATGTCATTAGAACGAATCATCATAAGCTCCAGACAGATACAATAATAAAACGTGGACTTAGCAATTTTGATGATAAAATATATTGGAAAGACGGAATTAATACTTTAGCACTTGGGCGTTACATCAGTAATCCCTACTTGTAAACTTAAAATTCCATTATCGGTTTAAAAGGGAGATAATACCGTTCAGCTTGTTCTAGATTGGTACGAATGCACTGTATTAATTTTTCAGACTGTCTGTAATAACGCGCAGCTGGTGATTTTCAGGCGTATTTAGTCTGTTTGTCTGTTTCTAAACAGAATTCCCTGATTCTTTACAGGCTTGCTAAAAACCCACCTATTGATTTTTCAGACCTGCCTATAATGTAAACAGCCGCTTCGTTTTTCTGTATAAATAGACGGTATTTCGTTTTTCTGTACAAATAGACTTAATTTCGTTTTTATGTATAAATGTAAGATTTCAGAAATGTTATTCACAATCAGGTAACTGGTAAGTATATAGTAATTTCTTAAACATATATATGTAATCGGATTTCATAGCTCAATGCAGGAATATTGGTTTCTCGTACTGAACGTCTGTGGTTCGATTCCCATCACTGGCATATGTCGGTGGGTATGGTTCTGGATTACCAAAAAATTATTTTAATTGGGGGTGCGAACCCCAACAGAAAAAATACACTATCCCACCATGTAACCACGTGGTGGGTGTACTTTTGCACTCAACTCGGGGTTATCATGGAGAGAGTGTACAAAATCTGTTGGGCGTAGGTAAATCCCCCGTTTCTTAGGATAAGTTAGGATAAGTTTATGTTTGTGCCGTCTCTTAGGATAAGTTAGGATAAGTTTATGTTTGTGCCGTCCAAAAATAAACAGCAGGGTGATGTGAGCTCGTGACATTGTGACCTCACTGAAGGGTATCCACATAGGGGCATTCAGAAAGAATGTTCGCCGGACCAAAAAGTCTCAATAAGGTGCCTGTGGACCATAAGACAGGTCTTAACCAATGAAAGAGTGCCCTTGGGCCATAAGAAAGGCCTTTACATTATAGACAGCCCTCTGAGTTTCTAAAGTTTCGTTTCGTATATTTAGGAATTCGCTGGGGGGGGGGGTATGTCTATTGAAATAGCAGCCCTCTGAGTTTCTAAAGTTTCGGTTTCGGATATTTAGGAATTCTCCTGGGGGTATGCTTTGAGTGACCGAAATAGACAGCCCTCTGAGTTTCTAATGTTTCGTTTCGTTTAGGAATTCGCCTGGGGGTATGTCTATTGAAAGGGACACTTAGGATCTTATTGGTAAAGACTTTACCGGCAGAAGGGACACCAGTGGAATGGTAGACCGAACGTCATCGCCGCTGTTTATTTTTGTATATCATTATCAAATAAAATATCAACCATATTGTCAATAAATGTCATTAAATCATCTGACCAACCTCTTATTCGTTCGTCATTTTCAGTTCCGAATAACCATACTGACCCATATTTTGGTGATATATGATAACCAACTTTTTTAATACAGTCGCTTATTATTTTAGGTTTTATGCCAGTATAGCATGAGGCTGATTTTATTGAATCAAATCTCTTACAAAATTTGTTTGTCAGATCAAATCCAACATGTCTTATTGGATTATAATGATACATATTATATAATATTTCATTGTTCAATATGAAATTTCTATCAAAAAGGTTTATTCTTTCTCCGACAAATCTTCAGGGTGGGGGTCTCTGATCTAGAATCCACATTTAGTTTAGGATCAGCCTATTACTATACTGAAAAAAAAAAAAAAAATTATCACTAAAAAAGTTAATCCAACAGGCCCTTGGAGTTCTGGTCCAGAATCTGATTTTGGTTTAGGATCAGCCTATTAGTATACTGAAAAAAAATAAAATATTTTATCACTAAAAAAAGTTAATCCGACAGGCCCTTGGAGTTCTGGTCCAGAATCTGTTTTTGGTTTAGGATCAGCCTATTAGTATACTACTCCTGTCTGTCAGGTCGAAGTAAGAATGAGATGGTTGGGGTCTCTGTGCCGAGTAACGTTGATCCCAAGCGCAAAAGATGTAGCAAACATGTTGAACCGTCATAGCTTAATAAGGATACATCAGAAGTATCAAGAAAAACTTCTTGATGAGAATCAAACAAAGGGATATAAGAAGTATACGCCGATGAACAACTATAACCAAGACCTTTAAATAAAAGAGTGGTTGACGCCGCCGGCACTGGAAAAATGACTGCAACGTCTTATTTCCCACTATCACATGTAGCAATTAACGTGTGCTCGACAAAATATTAGCTAGCTGTTTAGATAAAGCGTGAATGTAAACCCAGGTATTTAGTAATTATATTCTTGCAGTTTGAAACAGTGCCTATAATCTGCGAATTGCTCCATTGCGTAGAATAAGGAAGAAAGACGATGAAGTGTTAGTAGAATTCGTCATAGAATATTTTCTTTGTCATGAGACTTGTTCACCGTTAAAATTCTAATATTTGTACTTTTAATTTTAATTCAGCGACAATGTCAATAAACATGTCTTCCAGCAGAGGATTATTACTTTAATAAGAATGAGTAAAATCTCCAGGACACATGACGTCATCGAGAACACAGATGTCCAGCAAGCATTAGTCGCTAAAGATTTTATCTATTTCATATTAGATTTGATTTCAGTCTCCATAGTATCGTTTCTATCAATTATTCCTTCGAAAAACGAATCAAAAAGGAAAAGTCACTTGGTCGAAATACATGTCCTCAATTTTACAATGTCATTACTGTCGTACATTGGGATAAAATAAAATATATCTACGTTAAGTAAGCTATGAAAACATAAAATTCCATTTGCGGTGAAGACAACATTAATGTGTCTCGGCAACAAGATTATTACATTAACGACCAATCGATTGTCCCATAGGTATAAGGATAAAACTGTTACATCTTTTGGAATACGTCCATTTGATGACATTCTCTTAATCGGTAGATGTCATCACTATAATATACGACATTTTCTTTATACATCTACGTCATCACTACAATAGATGACATTTTCTTTGTACATATATATCATCACTACAAATGATGACATCCTTTTTATACATCCGTGTCATCACCATAATTCATGACATCCTCTTTATACATCTTCGTCATCACTACAATATATGACATTCTCTTTATTCGTTTATGCCATCACTACAATGGATGACATTCTCTACACATCTATGTCATCACTATAATTGATGACACTCTCTTTACACATCTGTGTCCTCACTATAATTGATAACATTCTCTTTATACATCTACGTCATCACTATAATAGATGAGATTTTCTTTATACATCAAGTCCTTACTATAATTGATGGCATTCTCTTTATACATGTACGTCCTCATTATAATAGATGACATTTTCTTTATACATCTACGTCATCACTACAATAGATCACATTCTTTTATACAGCTATGTCCTCACTACAATGGATAATATTTTTGTCATCATGATAAAATAGCTTTCTTATCATTTCGTGTTTTGTTCATACGTCTTCAAAATAATAACTTCCCATAAAAAAGGACAAATTTTGATTACGGGGAGGGGATTATACTTCTTTTATTTACAGGTTGTGGAATATTATTGTCACATGTTGTTGTTACCCAACAAAGAAAATGCTTGGTTTCTTGTGGATTTTTAAACGCCACGGTTTTTTTTAAACAAATGCGTTTTATGACATAACATTGTGAGATATCAAGATAACATAGCGCAATTCTATCTCGTAATAATGCACTGTTACCTTGTTATGACGCAATATTATTAGAGAATGTGTTGACTTGAAAATAATCAGCTTAAATGCAGAAAATGTTAAAAACAAAAATATCAAGAAAATATTTGCCAAAAGTGAAGAAAAGAGAACAAAAGTAAATATAAACACTGTTTCTTTTCCTAACAACAGCGTCTCCACAAACAATGCGACTAGAAGTTTTACATTAAGACATATAATGAAATACCAGGAGCTAAACAGCAATTTTTTTTTTTATATAAAAAAGATCACTTTTGAAATTGCTCATAGCTTATTGGTCTTTAAATTCTTGAAATCCGAGAGGAGCCTGTACAGAAAAGAACAATGACTTCCCTTGAGTAGTAGTCCTTTTCCTATCTAGTTAGCCTCGCCTTACCTTCCTTCGAGTCGTAATCGTACCAATTCAAGCCCTCAGCGTAATTATATAACATGACAACAAATCCATGTACACATGTATATTTTTGTCACAATCCTTAAAGGAATCCGTTGTTTCACTAAAATACATACATGAAATGAATTCGTTTGGTCATAAAGTCTTTAGTAAGAAACTTCTATGTATCTCTGATTTTATTGTTAGTTTATATACTGTAGTATTTGTTGGTTCATCTGCATGAGTTTCGTACTTTTTCATATTAAAGTAGAACTCCAGCTGAATACATTTAATGTTAGTCTACACGTGATCAGTCTCACGCATTCGAAAAAAACCTATGATATGTGTCCGGATTATTAGTTATACCTTAAACAATTAAAACAGTTGTAATTGACCTTCTTTGCAAATTGTTTGCTTTTTGTTTGGAATTCCATTCCGATGCGGTAGTACCAGATGTATGGGCCATATAATCTGGTATTGTCAAGAGCACAAAAACATCAATCCCTGTCCAGTCATTCAACTGATTTTCTTCAGATGTGTTTTTAGGGAGGCTCGTTCCAATTTAATTGAATCTTCTGCGTATTTAGTTTCCCATTTGAACGATGTAAAACTTAATGAAATGACGTCATGGAAATATCGCCGTCCGATAATCATGTTAAATCTTCGGTAAGGGAACGCTTTAGTCCCTTATGCCCTGTGTAATGACTTGACATCACATCACATCCATAACTGGAAAATGGGATTTCTACAATTTCTAATACTTAATTGATTATGACGGTCACAACACTTGACCGAGCGGATAAATCTCATGTAGCATTGTGGTTTTAGCCATATTCGCCTTTTACGATAGGACTTTTTCACATGAGGAAATATTTGATATTTTTTATATTAACTATGATACATAAATGAGGTTGGTCTCCGAAATTCAGAAAACACCAAAACAAACAAACATCTGTCATAGGTATCTGGGAGCACCCGTTGCGACACTTTGTAATCTCATATCAAGAACCAATACGTTTAGTATATATAAAGGTAGATATTGCTTCGTTTGTCATACAACTAGGGAAATCTCGTTCATTACTGCATTCAAATCAAGAAATAAAAAGTTTTTTTGTCTTCTGCATTGTTTTAAAGCATTCCAATTGAAATTCAAGCGTATAAGAAAATCAAACACAATCAAATAATTATGTAGTTTACAAACTATTTAGTTGTTAAATATCAATATTTCATAAATAAGCGGGTATATTTTCTGGAAAATGTAGCATTTTAGTACATAAAACATATTAAACCAAATAATTCTCCTGAATAAAACTGAACGGAAGGATTTATTTTGTAGGAAGAAGCAAGCATGCACACAATACTGTTATTAGGTTAATATAATGCTATACAAAAGACGTGATACGTATGGATAAAAATAAATAATATATATGTATGTATGTAAATATGTACGTTTGTATGCAAGTATGTCTGCTAGCATGCATGTATTTTGGGTTTAACTTTACATTGGCGCCATAATGGAAATATAATGACGATACTACATTAGTTCTAAAAAGGTTTAGATATGTACAAAACCTTTAGGAAGATAAAACCTTCCAAATAAACTTAATTATTTAGTTCTACAAGATAAAAAATAAAAACGTTACAGCGTATTTAAAGGTTTCTAAAATAAAAGATGAAAATACAGATCTAACATATTTAAAATATACAGTAAACGTTGGATATAAAAACGTCATGTATTAAAAAGTCCAAGATTTTATCAGACAAAGGTGATATCAATTAAATATTTATAACTTAGTTCACAAAACACACTTCTCACTCTGCTGCAGGTCGATAGAGTGGACAAGAATGGGTTCCGCTAGTGAAGACATTTGCGAATAATGTGCTCTTCCCTGCTCCCCCCCCCCCCGAAATGTGCATGACAGCGCGAGACACATCCATTTTGAAACACATTATGCTATTCAGATCCTAATGCTGAAATAAATGGAGTTGATAAAATGTTATAAATGGAGTAATGCAAAATCACCAATGGAGATGGAAGGTATCAGTACTGTCTTGAGTGTATACTTAGTGAACAACTTCTGATTGGGGTACATCAAATGCCTATCAGAATAGAACGGCGATTACTTGTTTGTATATGTAGTAGGGCCATAATCATATATATTTCCACTATCATATTAAAAACAACAATACACACAAATTTTAACAGGCGAATGATTCGTATACTGCGAACAGAAAGGTCAAAATTAATTGATCTGGTTGATGTAAAGAATGACCAGTTAATTCAAATTCCAGCTAACCTATTACTTATATACTGAACATACGTTTATAGGTGTACATAAGGGAACTGGGCCACAAATATTCTAGGATGTTCCCAGCAACATCAGCAAGACTGGGAAGCTACAGAGATAACGAATACAACAGACATACAGACAATACAATGGTAACTAATAAAATTAGTTCATCAGCAGCAAATCAAACACAAACAGACCAAAACAAACAAATAAAATAACTAAATTTTCACGTAGACTAGAACCTACAACAATAGTAACTGACTGAAATGGGTAAGTGATATAGTCAGTGGATCTCGGTCACGGAATGAGCATTAAGTGTTTTGCATATAATTGAATACAGTCTTTATCTACATATGGCCATAGAAAACGTTCTAGTACTCACTACACTACAGGTCTGAAAAAAAAAGAAAAAAAGAAACACACAAAATTGCTACGTAAGCGGTAAATGAAGCAATCTAATTGTCAGAATTAGGAAGCCGCTGGTTTTGTGCAAAATACATTCATCAGGAGCCTCGTGACAAAGTAATAATCAACCAACCAACAACAACGAAGAAAAGGCCAAATGAACCACCATGTGTGTACCAATGAAGCAGTCCAGGTCAGCCTGAAAGGCGATGGAAAGGTGCTGGTAGCATGTGACTTGCAGAAAGAGATTTTGAAATTTGCGACACAAAATGTTCGATTTGAGGACAAATTATTATTGCCTAGGAGAAAGAACAGCAAAAAGAAAATGTGTCCTTCCCCTTTATTGATAAGTATTTTCTTTTCTTCTTCTTCCTATTTACTACCCACAGGGGACGATGCTGTAGCTAATGAAGTAGGCATTTGACTAAACCTTATGACAAATTTCATAAATATCTATCCTTTTTTAACACATAGTAGTCAATTATATTGAAATTTTGCTACATAAATAAATCACAGAGACGTATCAATTGACAACAGGAAGGTAATATACGTAGATACGTTTTAATTGATAATAAAAAGGTAATACATGTAGATACGTATCAGTTCATATTAGAAAGGTACTATATAGAGGATCTCAAATGGGTAATGATTTAATATTAAATCATTACTCATCTGAGATTCTCTTTATCACATAGTTTTTAATTCAGTGGAAATTATTTAGATCGAAAGAAGAACGAATAAGTTTGTTCATTCTGACAGGCGTTGCACCCTTCATTTGTTGTGCGTAAAAAACAGTCCCAAGTAAAGCTGAGCTAGTATTAAGGTTTATAAATAGATTATACTTTTCTTAAAATCTTTAAGTCAAAGAACAAGCGTCCTTCCGAATAAACAGTACATTTTACACAGACAAAACCATATTTCAACACAGACAGTCCAATGCTCGTGATGTCACATTGTTTGACGCAGTACCGGTTAGAATGGAGTAGACGGACCATGTTTACCTAACCTAACATGTCACTTTCACAACTAAACATTACATTGTTGCAGTATTAATTTGAAAGAAGGTTTCCTGGATACAGAAATTCCCATATTTACTGTAATGTATTTGAGATCGGGTATTTGCAGTATTTGACTTGGAACAGCAGACTACAGCTATTGTAAACAAATTTCATTTTGAGTCAGAATTGTATCACATGTTTACTGCGTAATTATGCATTGGTTGGATAAACTTCTGTCAGTTTGGGGACTGGTTTATGTCCACGTACTTTTTTGAACATAGGTGAGTTTATTTACTTCTGTAAGTTTACATTTAAACCACGATTGTATATATGGTGGATTCCATGCTTCAGGTTTACAGCCCCACGTTACACATTCACCATGAACTGAGCAATAATCTTAGTTTTACTTGTTGTTGCTGTTGTTATTGTTCTTGTCTTGGAGTTTAGCCATTTTTTTTCTTCATGTTATGATATGTTATACATGACGTAAGTAGCCTCTTTGGTGGTAAATTGGCCACATTTAGACAGACGAGACCATTTTTTTCCCCAATTCCATTCGCGAATCGAATCAAAAAATGGCGGCCAAAATGTTCATTGACATCAAAACATTCCAGAAGGCGGGGTTAAAAAAGTATTCTCACGATCGCAGCAAAATCAGTAAAGAGAATACAGCACAATAATTTCATGGGCTTATTTGGGCCAATAAGAATCACATAAAGTGATATGTTCATATGTTAAAATATCAAAATTATGAAACTGCACACACAATAGGCAAAGTGTACCGACTATGTGATAAATATAGATACGTACCAATTCATAATAAAAGGTAATACATGTAGATACGTACCAATTGATAAGGGGAAGGTCATATACGTAGATACTGTTACAAGTCAAGGGTATTTGCTTGATCGAGCGGTGTCAAACCCTGGCGCGATTCCGCTAGAAGTCACAAGTTTACCCCAAATTTCCAAAGACTTCCATACAACTTCAGTTGTAAATTAGAAAGCCCGACGTGTCCATTCTATACGTAAATTTTACTCTAATCAATGCAAGACCACATATCTCACAACTTTCCAAATACCTATCAACCGCACATCTGCATCATTTCTCTTCATCAACTTTCCGTACCGTCAGCAGTTCACGCCGTAAAAACCATACAACTATCCCTTAACGCAGGGAACTATTTTTACTACGCCACCTTAGGGGGCAGGGGCCAGATTTTATGTACAAATTTAATACCGCAATCAGCGACCTAGTATAAAAAAAATCATAAAAAATTAAATACACAAGTGAGGTCAAAAAGATCCATACCTTTGGATACCTATGCTAAAAAAAAGCATAAGAATATTATCCACTTGAACAGAGAAGTCAATGGCAGTTCATAGCAGAAGAAGTTTATGCACCCCAACCCCAAATTTATACCTGCAATTTTCATGTCCGAAGATCATTTTTGACACCATGTGATGCTCACAGTGCAAACACAAGCCCTTTTCCTTGATAACAATTCTGCCAAACAGTGTGTATTAAACAGGCCAATGCAATTGAAAAAAGTTGTCATCGAAGCCGTTTTTGAGATATTCTACTTGCCCCAAACCCATGTGTTTACTGCTATGCGAGGCTAGCTCTTATTCCTAGCCGACTATTGGTATTTCACTAACAACATACTGCAGAGTAACTATGGAAGGTGTACATGCCTGACATCAATTTCAAGAACAACACAAGCCCGAGACACCTAGTTCACAAATATATCCATATATTTAATTAGTAAACAATAATAACTGAAAAAGTCACACCATAGTCTTAAGTTTAAGAAATTTGCCAGGGGCCAATTTACAAAACTGGACCCTGCCACCTTAGGCCAGTCGAATAATGGATTCAAGCTATATTTAGCCAGTAAAACTGCATCATATTTGCCACCATGGCGACATAAACGGTATCTGCCGAGTCCTTTCTTGTTTATTCCATTATGTAATTTACCAGTCTCCTACCATAAATACTGCAACTGCAATCACACCACCAATGCACACCACTAGATTTTAATAGGGACTACGGTACGACAGGGGCACTCATGCGGCTCTGACCTGAATTCACTAAATATATAAAAGTATAAAAGTAAACCATGGCATCATGGAAACTCACTAACACTCCACTCCGTGACGTTTGCTCCTAGTAATTGGTAAATTATTTCGGGCTAAGGAATATTTCCATTGGACAGAGTTCCAATATTCAAACAAGTAATCACAAAAATCTAAGAATTCCTTAAATTGGGGCTCTATAACAAAATGTGCATACTCCAAATTTATTACAATACGTATCATTTGATGATAGCAAGGTGAGATTCAGATTTAACTGAATGGGTGAAAATTAAACAGGTATGCAATGACTTATAAAAATCGGATGATAAATGTTTCTTCTAAGCCATTACATCTTTGCTAAGTAGTCCCTCACGACATCTCCAAGGGTCATCAAAACACAATCTGGTTAGGTACAATAATTTATTCAATAACTGACCTGTAAAAGTTGATTGTATACAAAGACGTAAATCTGAAGACGATGTATCTGCATATGCATGAAATAGTTGACGAGAAAGCAAAACAGAAAAAGAAAACCGATCTACGTGTTAGCATGTTGATTATGCTTGATGGAATGCAGAAATACTGTTACGTTGGGAAGAAAATACTTTATCCAGATTAAACAAACATCACGGGAAGAAAAAAATGTAAAAATATTCAAATTATTTTTATGAAATTAACCAGAAATTTTCAGATAACCACATACTGTGTTAAAGCGGGACGGACATAATGTCTGAATTGTGATAATTATCCAAATGAAAACATTTATGATAATCAACTGAAAGTTTCTTTTATGTTTATTTTATGTACTTTATTGCGATTTTGAACGTATCATCATATCGTACACTTCGTGCACGAGCTGATCACCACAACACTGTGATGGTGCTACATATCAAAGCAGTACACCATAGACTATCCGATTAGGTTTCTGTCTTCACGTCAAATCAATTCACAAATGTCTGAGGCCTATAGTTTACAGACGTGCTGATTGCACACACCCACACACACACCCACACACACGTGTTTGCAAATGTCTCGGTAAGAGAGCATAACTAGTGTACAAAGAACTTAACTTTAAAAATTGTATGGTAGTTACATATCAAAATAAAACGCATTTCGACTCAAACAAGTACATGTCATACTCATGAAAGCAAACTAATTAGAGCTGGAGGTTAAAAAAGTATTCTCACGATCGCAGCAAAATCAGTAAAGAGAATACAGCACAATAATTTCATGGGCTTATTTGGGCCAATAAGAATCACATAAAGTGATATGTTCATATGTTAAAATATCAAAATTATGAAACTGCACACACAATAGGCAAAGTGTACCGACTATGTGATAAATATAGATACGTACCAATTCATAATAAAAGGTAATACATGTAGATACGTACCAATTGATAAGGGGAAGGTCATATACGTAGATACTGTTACAAGTCAAGGGTATTTGCTTGATCGAGCGGTGTCAAACCCTGGCGCGATTCCGCTAGAAGTCACAAGTTTACCCCAAATTTCCAAAGACTTCCATACAACTTCAGTTGTAAATTAGAAAGCCCGACGTGTCCATTCTATACGTAAATTTTACTCTAATCAATGCAAGACCACATATCTCACAACTTTCCAAATACCTATCAACCGCACATCTGCATCATTTCTCTTCATCAACTTTCCGTACCGTCAGCAGTTCACGCCGTAAAAACCATACAACTATCCCTTAACGCAGGGAACTATTTTTACTACGCCACCTTAGGGGGCAGGGGCCAGATTTTATGTACAAATTTAATACCGCAATCAGCGACCTAGTATAAAAAAAATCATAAAAAATTAAATACACAAGTGAGGTCAAAAAGATCCATACCTTTGGATACCTATGCTAAAAAAAAGCATAAGAATATTATCCACTTGAACAGAGAAGTCAATGGCAGTTCATAGCAGAAGAAGTTTATGCACCCCAACCCCAAATTTATACCTGCAATTTTCATGTCCGAAGATCATTTTTGACACCATGTGATGCTCACAGTGCAAACACAAGCCCTTTTCCTTGATAACAATTCTGCCAAACAGTGTGTATTAAACAGGCCAATGCAATTGAAAAAAGTTGTCATCGAAGCCGTTTTTGAGATATTCTACTTGCCCCAAACCCATGTGTTTACTGCTATGCGAGGCTAGCTCTTATTCCTAGCCGACTATTGGTATTTCACTAACAACATACTGCAGAGTAACTATGGAAGGTGTACATGCCTGACATCAATTTCAAGAACAACACAAGCCCGAGACACCTAGTTCACAAATATATCCATATATTTAATTAGTAAACAATAATAACTGAAAAAGTCACACCATAGTCTTAAGTTTAAGAAATTTGCCAGGGGCCAATTTACAAAACTGGACCCTGCCACCTTAGGCCAGTCGAATAATGGATTCAAGCTATATTTAGCCAGTAAAACTGCATCATATTTGCCACCATGGCGACATAAACGGTATCTGCCGAGTCCTTTCTTGTTTATTCCATTATGTAATTTACCAGTCTCCTACCATAAATACTGCAACTGCAATCACACCACCAATGCACACCACTAGATTTTAATAGGGACTACGGTACGACAGGGGCACTCATGCGGCTCTGACCTGAATTCACTAAATATATAAAAGTATAAAAGTAAACCATGGCATCATGGAAACTCACTAACACTCCACTCCGTGACGTTTGCTCCTAGTAATTGGTAAATTATTTCGGGCTAAGGAATATTTCCATTGGACAGAGTTCCAATATTCAAACAAGTAATCACAAAAATCTAAGAATTCCTTAAATTGAGGCTCTATAACAAAATGTGCATACTCCAAATTTATTACAATACGTATCATTTGATGATAGCAAGGTGAGATTCAGATTTAACTGAATGGGTGAAAATTAAACAGGTATGCAATGACTTACGTTAAATGTTTCTTCTAAGCCATTACATCTTTGCTAAGTAGTCCCTCACGACATCTCCAAGGGTCATCAAAACACAATCTGGTTAGGTACAATAATTTATTCAATAACTGACCTGTAAAAGTTGATTGTATACAAAGACGTAAATCTGAAGACGATGTATCTGCATATGCATGAAATAGTTGACGAGAAAGCAAAACAGAAAAAGAAAACCGATCTACGTGTTAGCATGTTGATTATGCTTGATGGAATGCAGAAATACTGTTACGTTGGGAAGAAAATACTTTATCCAGATTAAACAAACATCACGGGAAGAAAAAAATGTAAAAATATTCAAATTATTTTTATGAAATTAACCAGAAATTTTCAGATAACCACATACTGTGTTAAAGCGGGACGGACATAATGTCTGAATTGTGATAATTATCCAAATGAAAACATTTATGATAATCAACTGAAAGTTTCTTTTATGTTTATTTTATGTACTTTATTGCGATTTTGAACGTATCATCATATCGTACACTTCGTGCACGAGCTGATCACCACAACACTGTGATGGTGCTACATATCAAAGCAGTACACCATAGACTATCCGATTAGGTTTCTGTCTTCACGTCAAATCAATTCACAAATGTCTGAGGCCTATAGTTTACAGACGTGCTGATTGCACACACCCACACACACACCCACACACACGTGTTTGCAAATGTCTCGGTAAGAGAGCATAACTAGTGTACAAAGAACTTAACTTTAAAAATTGTATGGTAGTTCATATCAAAATTCGACTCAATACATGTATACTCAAAAAAACATTAGGTGTCCATCATTTAAAGACAATTTGCAAATATGATCATTTAACTGGACGTTTCATAGATCCTGCTCAGTGAGACCAACAATCTGAATTTCAGACACTAATAATACAGCCCAATATTAATCTGATTTTCAGATATCCATAATACATCCCACTATTAATTTATAGTATGACAGATTATGATGGTCATCTGCTCATCAAGATATGTGGCTAAAATAATTCAGAAGATGAGGTGAAAATCACAACCAACAATGATAAGGAAAATACTTCATTCAGCAAGTATTTCGTTGTAGATAGGTTCTCGTTTGTAGATAGGATTTCTTTTAAGATAGATTCAGGAAAAATGACAAGGCAATAATGCTAAAGGATTGATTAGTTTCCAAAATATTTTTTTTTTTTTTGCTTTGGCCAATCTCATTAGCAGTTGACTCAAAATATAATTGATGAAAACTGTACTAAACACTTAAACATTTTGAAAACATGAAGTCTGCTTTTTTCAAGAAAGAGCCCTACCCAAATGAACACAAGTACAGCTTTGAACAGTTCGAAGAAACATTTATATCATCCATAGAAAACGTTCTATTCAAGCCTGACGGACTCTAATATATCTGAGGATGACTACGAGTATGTTCATGATGTGCTGGTACACTTCAAATTGAACAAAGAAGGTGTCCATGACTGCTTGAAAGAATATATTTTGATGTCTTGCGATATTTTCTAGGAGTTACGAAACGTGTGTATTGCAAGCTACAGAACTGATCCAGTTCATTAATACAGCGCCCCCAGTTTATCTCACGGTGCCAGTTTAAAAATGTTATGCGCTGAAATGGAATGTTTGACAGACTTTGACATGATTTTCATGACTGAGTGTGGAATGTTAGTTTTATTAGAATGACCCCACACATATAAGCCAAGGCAAATAATGAATGTTAAGTTAATGATGTAAATTATAAATTGTGTCGGGGAGAACGAAAACTCAGTGTCAGGGTCATATATAAGAATCTGTAGACACTATTATATCTGATTGGCAAAGTCAAAACTGTTATGTACATTGAAACTAGATGGTTCACGGAAAACTTATTTTATTCGTTTGAAACTGTAAAAATCAAAGTAAATTTTAGTTTGACTTTGTTTTCTAAGTTTTACCCTACTATCAGGATCACGTAAGCCGTGTCAACCACGATCACTATGGCATATAGATGAATAGAGCATAAGAAAGATGAATAAACTTTATTATATTCAAAAGAAAATACGGTAATATGATGAGACTATTTATGATTGATTCAGACTCACGCTTTTATTAGAGACAGAAAAAACTTTAACTGTTACATGAAGGATGATATAAAGTCTTATAATGCAAATGATAATGCCAAGTATAACGTATTTATCTTCGACCATGTTCCATCCTTTTTTTGGGGGGGGGTAGGGGCGGGGGAGGATGAGCGTATGGCCGTGTGGGTTTGGGCGCTGGTGCCTGAGAATTAGGCGGGGGTTACAGTTGCGAGAGACATGGGTTCATTTTTATTTGGAAAGAATTATAACTCTCTAGAATCAAAGCCAACAAGTGTAATAAAATCTACAAATAACATTTATTTCCCTAAGTTACAAAGTGAACATTTAAGAGACAATTACAGTATAATGATTTAAATCCTAAATAATCCTAACTTCATATCCCGAGTCCAAAAGTATATAATATTCCGAATGAATTTCAATAATCTTGAATGCCCTGATGTCCAAAAATGACACAATCCAGAATATATTTGAATGAATTCTCAATAAACCCCAAATAGTATTTTAGTCCAAAAAAGTCAATGAGCACTTTGAGGTTCAAAAGAATAACTTAAATAATTCCTTTCAAATTATATCTGACTACAACTGTAAATGATTCAACAGACTGATTATAAAACGGGAAGGGAATCCCCATGATTATAAAACGGGAAGGGAATCCCCACTTGACCAACGACTCAACATAGTTTTTGAAGAAAAACCTCATCGTTTTCATGGACAATTCCAATAACACTTTAACTCAAATCTAGTAAACATCTTGTTTACTTTTTAATCATGACAAAAGTCAGATAGGCAAACACTCCATTCCCAGCCTTCAATCACAACCAAGACAAAAGTCAGGTATGTAAAAACTATCCACAACCCTCAATCACTGACAAAGTCAAGCATACAATAAAAATTAATTATACATACCATCTGTATTTCTTTATATCATTTCTGTCATATAATAATGTATCCCATTATATAATGTGGGATCATGGGATAAGCACTTTCCTTTCTGTTTGATATATATGTGTCAGTTCAATTCAGTACAAGAATTAGTAACGATAAAATAGAGTATATATAGATTTAGCTGGCCATGACTGGTTCAAGTAAAATTTTAGTAAAATCAATTTTTATGATCTTACTCTATTTGTAACTGAAAAAGATGAGTAAATGTTTTATTTATGGAATTCCAGTTCTTGGAAATATCTGACTTGAGAACACTCATTAGTGAAATTAGGAGTTGATTCTTCAGGTGCGGAACTGAAAACACTATTTTAAATACAATGTAGATTCAAAAATACCTGGTGTGTGAGTGATACAACGGTGTATTTGAGTAAAGTATTTAACTCCCTGGCATCTTCTCCTGCTCGTTATGAATGACACATTTAATATACATTGTCATATTCGCTCTTTACTGTTAGGAGTTATATAAATACTATACATTGACTATTCATATTTGCTCTTTATTGTTAGGAGTTATACAAATACTGTAGATCGACTATTCATATTCGCTCGTTATTGTGCTAAAAATGCATACACACTAACATCCATCGAAACTGAGATAGTTGCAATGAAAATGTCTGCGTATTTTATTCGTTTAGAAGGTTGAATAAAAATCGTAAATTTTAGTTTGACTTTGTTTTCTAAGTTTTACCCTACTATCAGGATCACGTAAGCCGTGTCAACCACGATCACTATGAATAGATGAATAGAGATAAAAAGAATCGTTTATGTTATTTAAGAACTGAGCGACCAAGACTATTTTTCCATTCTTCATTAAAGTAAGCCGGCATCTTGTTTTCATTTAAACCTTTAGACGTTCACCTCGGGTTCTTGTTGTGTCTAATATGCTCATCAATAGATCCATTTGGATCAAAATAACCTGAACAGATAGATGCTTCCAGGTAAATGCTAAACCATTACTAATTGCTTCACTAATTGGCCCGGTAGCCCTTCTATTCAAGAGTATCAATTTTTTGATTCTGATGTCAGGTTTCGTTTTTATGTGAGCAATGGATAATCATCTACAGCATGAAATGGAATTGTTGGATTATATTTTAAGTGAACAAATCCAATATGGATCTCTTCCAATCTCAGCGATTCTGTAGCATTGTATTTATTGGATTCCATTTTGGGATTGGTTATGTATACAACTTATACAAGTCAAAATAATCAAAACAATATTAGATTTAGGCTCGATATACATGTTGACAAAATGTTCCACTGTCTTGATTTTCGATTTAAAGTTTAGTTTAAGAGAATTAGATCCCTTTACTACTGTTACAAGATTTGCGTTCGTTTCAATATTTATGTTAATGTCATATATTACAAGATTTGTGTTATTTCCAACATTTATGTTAATGTCATCTGTTACAAGATTTGCGTTCGTTTCAACATTTATGTTAATGTCATCTGTTACAAGATTTGTGTTCGTTTCAAACATTTATGTTCATGTCATATGTTTCAAGATTTGTGTTAGTTCCAACATATATGTTAATGTCATCTGTTGCAGGATTTGTGTTCCCTTCAACATTTATGTTAATGTCATATGTTACAAGACTTGTGTTAGTTTCAACAGTTAGTTTTATATATCCATTTATTTCGCTTTTACATACATCTCATTTATTTGTATCAATGTCTATTTTCAATTCATCGATTCTAATTCCAAATACATTTTGTCTTTGCACACATTTCCGTGTTCAATTCAGATTTTGAATATCCCTATGTTTGTCTATATTTTATTATCAACTATCAATATTACCACTTGAGACAAGTGTATTTTTTTTTAAATCATTCAGTTTTAAGTTACCACGTAACTATTATAAACGTTTGTTCCAAATCATTTCAATCTTTGCGCCTCTTCATCAATACTATTTCATAGGTTCTACCGAGTGCCAATTTTATAGAGTTCATCCAGATCAACGTACTCTTTACACCACACCGATATTACTGAGAGTTCTTCTAGATCAACGTACTCTTTACACAACACCGATATTGCTGAGTTTTTCTAGATCAACGTACTCTTTACACAACACCGATATTACAGAGTTCTTCCAGATCAACGTACTCTTTACACAACACCGATATAACTGAGTTTTTCTAGATCAGTTATTTACTAGAGTTTTTCTAGATCAGCGTACTCTTTATACAATACCGATATTACTGAGAGTTTTTCTAGATCAATGTACTCTTTACACCACACCGATATTACTGAGTTTTTCTAGATCAGTGTACTCTTTACACAACACCGATATTACTAAGAGTTCTTCTAGCTCAACGTAATCTTTACACAACACCGATATTGCTGAGTATTTCTAGATCAACGTACTCTTTACACAACACCAATATTACAGAGTTCTTCCAGATCAACGCGCTCTTTACACCACACCGATATTACTGAGGATTTCTAGATCAACGTACTCTTTACACATCACCGATATTACTGAGTTCTTGTAGATCAACGTACTCTTTACACCACACCGATATTACTGAGTTTTTCCAGATCAATGTACTCTTTACGCCACACCGATATTACTGAGAGTTCTTCTAGATCAACGTACTCTTTACACAACACCGATATTGCTGAGTTTTTCTAGATCAACGTACTCTTTACACAACACCAATATTACAGAGTTCTTCCAGATCAACGTACTCTTTACACAACACCGATATAACTGAGTTTTTCTAGATCAGCGTACTCTTTACACAATACAGATATTACTGAGAGTTTTTCTAGATCAACGTACTCTTTACACAACACCGATATTACTGAGTTTTTCTAGATCAGCGTACTCTTTACACCACACCGATATTACTGAGAGTTCTTCTAGCTCAACGTACTCTTTACAGATCAACGTACTCGAGTAGATTGCTGAGTTTTTCTAGATCAACGTACTCTTAGACAACACTGATATTACTGAGAGTTCTTCTAGATCAACGTACTCTTTACACAACACCAATATTACAGGGTTCTTCCAGATCAACGTACTCTTTACACCACACTGATATTACTGAGTTTTTCCAGATCAATGTACTCTTTACGCCACACCGATATTACTGAGAGTTCTTCTAGATCAACGTACTCTTTACACAACACCGATATTGCTGAGTTTTTCTAGATCAACGTACTCTTTACACAACACCAATATTACAGAGTTCTTCCAGATCAGCGTACTCTTTACACAACACCGATATAACTGAGTTTTTCTAGATCAGCGTACTCTTTACACAATACAGATATTACTGAGAGTTTTTCTAGATCAACGTACTCTTTACACAACACCGATATAACTGAGTTTTTCTAGATCAGTGTACTCTTTACACAACACCGATATTACTAAGAGTTCTTCTAGCTCAACGTAATCTTTACACAACACCGATATTGCTGAATTTTTCTAGATCAACGTACTCTTTACACAACACCAATATTACAGAGTTCTTCCAGATCAACGCACTCTTTACACCACACCGATATTACTGAGGATTTCTAGATCAACGTACTCTTTACACATCACCGATATTACTGAGTTCTTGTAGATCAACGTACTCTTTACACCACACCGATATTATTGAGTTTTTCCAGATCAATGTACTCTTTACGCCACACCGATATTACTGAGTTTTTCTAGATCAACGTACTCTTTACACAACACCGATATTACTGAGTTCTTGTAGATCAACGTACTCTTTACACCACACCGTTATTGCTGAGTTTTTCTAGATCAACATGCTCTTTACACAACACCGATATTACTGAGAGTTCTTCTAGATCAACGTACTCTTTACACAACACCAATATTACAGAGTTCTTCCAGATCAACGTACTCTTTACACAACACCGATATTACAGAGTTCTTCCAGATCAACGTACTCTTTACACAACACCGATATTACTGAGTTTTTCTAGATCAGCGTACTCTTTACACAACACCGATATAACTGAGTTTTTCTAGATCAGCGTAATCTTTACACAATACAGATATTACTGAGAGTTTTTCTAGATCAACGTACTCTTTACACAACACCGATATTACTGAGAGTTCTTCTAGATCAACGTGCTCTTTACACAACACCGATATAACTGAGTTATTCTAGATCAACGTACTCTTTACACAAAACCGATATTACAGAGTTCTTCCAGATCAACGTACTCTTTACACCACACCAATATTACTGAGTTTTTCTAGATCAATATGCTCTTTACACCACACCGATATTACTGAGTTTTTCTAGATCAGCGTACGCTTTACACAACACCGATATAAGTGAGTTTTTCTAGATCAGCGTACTCTTTACACAATACAGATATTACTGAGAGTTTTCCCAGATCAACGTACTCTTTGCATCACACCGATATTACTGAGTTTTTCTAGATCAGCGTACTCTTTACACCACACCGATATTACTGAGAGTTCTTCTAGCTCAACGTACTCTTTACACAACATCGATATTGCTGAGTTTTTCTAGATCAACGTACTCTTAGACAACACTGATATTACTGAGAGTTCTTCTAGATCAACGTACTCTTTACACAACACCAATATTACAGGGTTCTTCCAGATCAACGTACTCTTTACACCACACCGATATAACTGAGTTTTTCTAGATCAGCGTACCCTTTACACCACACCGATATTGCTGAGTATTTCTAGATCAACGTACTCTTTACACAACACCGATATTACTGAGAGTTCTTCTAGATCAACGCACTCTGTACACCACACCGATATTACTGAGTTTTTCTAGATCAGCGTACCCTTTACACCACACCGATATTGCTGAGTTTTTCTAGATCAACGTACCCTTTACACCACACCGAGATTACTTAGCTCTTCTAGATCAAAGCACTCTTTGCGCAGCACCGATATTACCGAGTTCATCTAGATCAACGTACTGTTACACCGAGATTACCGAGTCCTTGTAGATAAACACACTCTTTAGTGTCAGTTTTAGGTTATTTAACCTCAGTATGCTGTATGTTGTACAACTCAGTGAATGTAACATTTCTTGTGATTTTTATTATATCTTTCAATCAGTATTGTGTAATATTTTTAGTTACTATCTTGTTATTAAATTCAGTATTTTCTGTGTTATTATTAGCGGTAATATTCTTATCTAAGTCAGTGTTGTGTGTGTTAAAATCGTGAATTAGCCCTCTAATGTCTGTATGGTTCTGTTCGATTTTAGTATTCAGATCTGATCTCTCTATAGCTGATTTAACTACATTATGCAGAATAGTTTTCAATAAATTTTAAACATTTTCTCCATGTCAGGTCTCCAAAGCCTCTATTGCACTGTTTATACTTTGTTCGAGCGGTTGTAAATATTGCTTAACATACGGTTAATCATATGCTCTTTCTCTTATTGATTGTAATTCTTTTATGACAGCACAAATCGTTATATTGCTTCATCATATTTTCATGGTCATTTAAATTGACTAGACTGTCATTACTGTGGTCAAAGTTAATCTTTTGACTTAGTGTTGCATCGTTTCCATCTGTTTCTGTCTCAATTTTTAAAGGTAAACTGTGACCTCAACGTGATATTTTTTCAATCATTCTGCACGTATTTTATTTACTTGATCATGGAGATTGCACGTTATAGGCATCAAGTAAAGATTTATTAGCTTTCCGTCTTCATCTGGTATATTGATTATCAATCTGTTAAATATATTCTACCTGTGTTTGTTTGTAAATGTCATACACAGTTTACCAAACAAGGTCTCCATGAAACACATTGCAAACTGACAAACTCGACGAAACACGAATAATAGCCATTAGTGCAATATTTCGTTTGATTTGGTCCAGTAAAATGCAAAAATATTCGGGTTGCAAAACCCCTCAAAGTGAATCTGATTTATTATATGCTTGTATAGTTCCCTAATTATTGAATCCTAGAAATTTAGACTTGTACTTTGAACATGCAATATAAATACTTTCTTTGTTGTCACCATTTGAAGACATTAACTTTTTGATTGTTTTCATGTACATTTCCAAGTTAGGAGAACAGTTCTTTCTTCATTCTTGTGATTAATGTTGTTTAAAGGGTTGCTTTTGCGTTCAGTTGAAATGTTGTACATACAAGCACAAAATCTACTGTCTATGATGTAAAAGATATTGATTAATTTCTCTTGTCAATTTGAATTTTAGAATATATTTCATTTTCAGCGTGTGATCCAATTGTAATGTAACTCTCTTGCATTCAGTAGAGTGCTATTTCTTTTTCAACTTCTTTCTTAGTCTGGCTGAGTTTTTTTATTTCTTTATACTCGTTTCACTCGTTGCCGAATAAATAAACCGCTGATCACTTGACTTGTTATTCGTGATCACTTTGCTTAAATATTCATCGGTACTATTCCGTTTATCGATGGCTGGTGTTACTATATATATATATATATATATATATATATATATAGCAGTTATATGTTGTTGGCGGCGCTGGCGCGTTACAGATATATATATATATATATATATATAAATTGTTCATGCAGATCTTTTGAAAGAGTTCACGTGATTGCTGTGCTAAAATGAAATAACTGTATTGCTAGTAGCTATTCCAGATAAACATAATTCAGCCCTTGAATTATTAATGATGCAACTGTAAGAATAGATTTAAGTGCTTCGTTGTGTTTACTTATATTTCTTTCCAAGTATTTGTGATATTGCGTTGTAGGACTGACATAGTTGGATTTTTATTTTTGATAATTGGTCGTTGCTATTTTCAACAGCTACTGCGCGCTGAAGCAACATTACCCTTTTATTCAATGAACAAGATTACCAAAATATCTATTCCACCACCTGTCAAATAGTATATTTGAGTTATTCAGGCATGTTTCGCTTCTTTCGAGTTGTATTTTTTCACGTAATGTGCTTTCATCATCTTCTTACTTTGTAGACTATTGTTCCTTCTTCAAACATTCGACCTTTGGTAGCCTAAATGCCCGTTTACATTACCCAAGTTTTGAAAAAGTTCACTTGTACCAGTATCCTTCGTCCTTTGCTAGCCTAAATGCCCGTTTACATTACCCAAGTTTTGAAAAAGTTCACTTGTACAATTATCCTTCGTCCTTTGCTAGCCTAAATGCCCGTTTACATTACCCAAGTTTTGAAAAAGTTCACTTGTACAAGTATCCTTCGTCCTTTAAGAAATTATTTTTTCAGGAACTATTCAAACCTTTTCTCATCTTCCTATTTGCTCACTTTCCATTAATTTTTCAGCAGAGTTTATAATTTAACTGGACATGATATCAAGATGAAAATAATGATAAATGCAAAATAACTTAAAATGTTACAATACGAAGTTAACTAATTTGAAATAAACTTGTGGAAATCAAAGGAATCGAGTGCAAGACATCTTCAAAGTTTGATGAAGATAAAGATTGGTTGATTTTGGAGGAACTTGTTAAAGAGAACACAACAGAAAACGGAGAGATGTGAATAAAGAACGCAAGAAAGTGTACGACAAATAGTGGAGAGATGCACAGAAAGAGAACTTCAATGAGTCGATAGAGTGTGTCAAGCTTAATATTTCAGACAAAGGTACATCAATAATGAAAGTCTAGAGGATTTCACATCTGGACAGAAACAAACTTTTACAAACACAGAAAAACAACAGAAAGTCTGACACAACGTTGAAGATACCGGATGTTTATTTGTTTATCTACAGAAGATAATTAACCTTCACAAAATTTGAAAGTATCAATGAAACTGACCTTCATATTGAAAACTTTATTCCATTTGTTTCGTTTGGTTTGTCTGATTGTAAATAACAGAATCATACTTCGACTGGACGAATACTAGGTATATGTTCGTCAAAGAAATCATTTCAAAAACTGAAAACATGCCATTACTGAAATACATAAGATCACAAAATAAAGTTGAGACATTCA
This sequence comes from Megalonaias nervosa, assembly GCA_016617855.1. Lineage (NCBI taxonomy): Eukaryota > Metazoa > Mollusca > Bivalvia > Unionida > Unionidae > Megalonaias > Megalonaias nervosa. The sequence goes on from JAECUM010009923.1 coordinate 51,298, forward strand.
AGAGAAATATTGCTATTTAATATATTTTCCACGTACTAAGTTACTGCAGCAGCTACTGAAGTGTTGACAACTACTGTGGCGTGTATGGTTAAAGTACAAGTGTATTACAAAAATCCCCCAAGATACATTATATTTCGGAATCATTTATTCAACACCTATAGTTTACACACTGACTTCTCTTGTCGATTAACCTGTATGCTTAAACGTTATCAAACTATCACGCAACGGGGATGGAATCTAACCTAGGTTAAAAGACAACCATCCAGGTAAATATCGGATTCCACTGGATCTCATGTTGTCATCATTCTATTCATTTGGTAAAATATCCATTTTGTCTGAAATAATTGTACTGATCCAATATGTCGGAGTATTAATTATAACGTATGAAAATGATTAGGACATTTATGCAGCTCTGGCTTTAAAATTGTTTTCACCTTAATTTTAGCTAGTGTATCTTCCATGCTTTGCAATTGTTTTCAGTCAGATTTCACCGATTTTATCTTTGTGTACGCAGTTTGATATTGCTATATTCAATTCATGTTTGTGCTCTTCAGTTCATGAACTGTTTCGGATAAATAGGTTTATATTCGTCTTCGATAAATCCCACATCTTTCTCCAACTGTGAATTATCTATTTTTCTAATTGAAAATAAAATATGCATGAATGTGGTGAAGACGTTAAATGAAGAAATAATTATATTCATTATAATAATGTGGTAGATACGCAAAGTCGAATAACAATAGATCGTATCCAATTACTAATGCCTTTAAAGATCACACTGTTATAAGTGTTAAATCTAGACTACGTACTCAGAAACAATTAAGTCACATTTAAAGTATGGTTAAATGTTAGATCAGATGTTGTAAACAAATATCGTATAATATGCCTTGAGATAGTAATGGTAAATATTATATACAATCTACAGATAGATATGGTAATCGCCAGACTTAAAAATCACTCAAAATCCTTGTTAAAAAGACTATATCACCTAGTTCAACATAGAATAAACATAGAGGATTGGGATTCATTATTCGAGTAGAAATTGCGGATTTAGAAATAAAAATTGATGAGAACTAGAAGAAAATGCATATCAAGTAAGTGCTAAAGAAATGTAAAGATCAATGTTATACCAAAAAAGTATTTTGTTAGGTGAAAAACTCAGACAGTAGAGATTAAATCAGTCTGCTAATGAAGACCTTAGCGTGAGGACAAAAGCTTCGGGTTAACTTTCTCTATATTGTTTGTGTATGTGGTTGAGAAGTTAAAAATATAGTCAAATATGAATAATATTACTACACAGTTAAGTTCTCACTAAAGTAATTCAGACGAATGTTGGATATTAACGAAATTCTAACTGTTAATACTTATACCATAACATATGAATTTTAGGATAGATTAAATATGCAAAGAGACACAGCTGAATTTGTAGATTGTTGAGACCATACTTGGGAAGGTCAAGTCCTAAAGGCACAACCTAAATATCCTATTGAATCGTCAGTTACTGTCAAACAAAAAAGTCAAATATTCGGCGAAGCAAAAATATAAGCAATATACACAATGAATCATTTGATGAGCAAAGAAATAAAGTTGATAATATCTTGGTAACTACGACAAACAAAAACAAAGAACTTCAGTCTGCATATAGTATTTAGTATAGAAGAGGAAATTAGTAAAGAAGTGGAAATTGGAATAGAAGAGGAAATTGGTATACAAGAGGAAATAGGTATACAAGAGGAAATAGGTATACAAGAGTAAATTGGTATACAAGAGGAATTTAGTATAGAAGAGTAAATTGGAATACAAAAGGAATTTAGCATAGAAGAGTAAATTGGAATACAAGAGGAATTTAGTATAGACGAGTAAATTGGTATACAAGAGGAAATTGGTATAGAAGAGTAAATTGGTATAGAAGAGGACTTAAGTATAGAAGAGTAAATTGGTCTACAAGAGGAATTTGGTATACAAGAGGAAATTGGTATAGAAGAGTAAATTGGTATACAAGAGGAATTTAGTATAGAAGAGTAAATTGGTATACAAGAGGAATTTGGTATACAAGAGAAGATTGGTATAGAAGAGTAAATTGGTATAGAAGAGTAAATTGGTATACAAGAGAAATTTAGTATAGAAAACTAAATTGGTATACAAGAGGAAATTGGTATACAAGAGGACTTTAGTACAGAAGAGTAAATTGTTATACAAGAAGAAATTGGTATAAAAGAAAAAATAGGTATACAAGAGGAAATAGGTATACAAGAGGAATTTAGTATAGAATAGTAAATTGGTATACAAGAAGTAATTGGCATGCAAGAGGAAATTGTTATATGAGAGGAAATTGGTACAGAAGAGTAAATTGGTATACAAGAGGAATTTAGTATAGAAGAGTAAATTGGTATGCAAGAGGAAATTGGTATACAAGAGTAAATTGGTATAGAAGAGCAATTTAGTATAGAAAAGTAAATTTGTACACAAGAGGAAATTGATATACAAGAGGACTTTAGTATAGTAGAGTAAATTAGTATACAAGAAGAAATTGGTATACAAGAAGAAATAGGTATACTAGAGGAAATTGGTATACAAGAGGAACTTAGTATAGAAGAGTTGTTACGACCATGTAGTTTAATTACATGTGTGTTAAAAAATTTGAATTCTTTTTATTTCATTTTTGTATCATTATATTTTATTATGATGATGATTATGTTCACGGGGTTTGATATTTTTGAACGAAACATCGTGTTTATTTAGAACGTAAATATGACTCTCAGCTTGCGTAAGCATTATTTTAGATTGCCGACTGGATAAACAACCGGCGTAAACGATTGGTTGTGGGCAAGGGCATTTCTAAGCATATGTGATTACATCGTGTACTGCGATTGTTAGATGATGAAGTAACCACGCGTTCATCGTGTGCGTGCATGAAATGATGTCTTAGTTCGGTTTAAAAACACTTAGGTCCCTGTGAAATGGTCAGAGTCGTTCTTATACCTTGAGAAGAAGGTATTATTTTTCTTGTGCTGGAAAGAGTTTATTTTTCTTTACATCTGTAGATCTCGAGATGTGTCTTGTTATAGATGACAGCTACAAGAGTTCATCTACTTTCAAAATAATAATTTATTTTTCCCTGGAGAACTGCGCAAGTGGTTGAGGACAAAAACATTCAGTGAAATTCATTCTAAATTGGAATAGTACAGTACAAATTGTGGTTCAACGTGAAATTCTGGACATTTGTGTAAAGACTTCATCTGACGTCATAGTCCTCCATCTTGGAACCAACTTGAGATTCAAACTAGATTCAGTTAGAACTGTTTATTGATAGGACCTATATATTTTCACAATTCTAGGATAAATGTTTGGACCTTCTTCACAAACCGTAAGTCCTATTTCATATTTTCACCTTTTCACCGTGTTTTCTATGGAAATAAATTTTTGTTAAAACTTACAAAGCATGTTGTCTTCACTCTTTTCTTTTGTTACTTTTGAACGAGCCGATACGTAACAGAGTAAATTGGTATGCAAGAGGAAACTGGCATGCAAGAGGAAATTGGTATATGAGAGGAAGTTGGTATAGAAGAGTAAATTGGTATAGAAGAGTAAACTAGCATACAAGAGGAAATTCGTATAGAAGAGGAAATTGGAATTGAGGAGTAAATTGGTATGCAAGAGGAAATTGATATACAAGAGGAAATTGGTATACAAGAGGAAATTGGTATACAAAAAAAATTTAGTAGAGAAGAGTAAATTGGTATACAAAAGGAAATTGGTATACAAGAGGAAATTGGTATACAAGAGCAATTTAGTATAGAGAAGTAAATTGGTATACAAGAGGAAATTAGTATACAAGAGGAAATAGGTGTACAAGAGGAAACTGGTATACAAGAGGAAATTGGCATGCAATAGGAAATTGGAATATAAGAGGAAATTGGTATAGAAGAGGAAAGAAACTTAATGGGATACTTAAATGCTGTACAATTTCTTAAACCGAAAAAAGTTCATTAAACCTGTTGTTAAGCATCTGAAAAACACATTGAAGTTCTTTAGGAAAAAGACCTAAATATTGAAAGGAAACGCAAGCCAATATTTGGATTCCTAACATAGATGGAGATACGTATCAGAGAATCAACTAGATGAAAAGAAGCATTCAAAAGCAAGGGAAAATACGATTATGCGAAAGTCTGATACAGCGGTTTAAAGAATAGGTTGTAAAAATAGCAGCAATAGTTACTGCTACTGCATTAACATGATCAACAGTTGCCCAGGCAATAGGGAAATCTAGTAAGAAGTACTGTTTTTACTTCTCCACATGCACATCCTAGCCCATTTCCACATACACTAGGCCAACCATTTTGTAAATAATCATAAAAGGTTTGAAATATTTTGCTAATTATTTGCTTCACTTAGCTGAAAGAGCAAGAACAGCCTAGACTAGATTTATTGGTAATATTATTGTTCACTAAGGAGTACTAAACAAATTGTTACATTCCTTTCTGAACATGCAATAACATGCCCTTCGATTAGTTGGTTTGTTACTCGTATGTTTTGTCGACAGGTGTGAAGAATCTAACGACAACAGTTGAAAGTCATAATCTGCTTCAAAACCTGTTGTTGGGTTATTTTATGACCGATGTTGGGTGTTGTTGGCTAAATGGAGCTTTTTCCACTCATAATGATTAGATTTTGTAGGCTCTACACATTTGCCAAGTATCTTTTGAAGGTTAGAGAATCTGATAGATTAGCACAACTGAGAGTAGGGCTATTGACGTCTTAGTCATTTTAGCTATACAAAATTTTACTCGCTTCGGTTTGTTCTATAAACACTTGGCGTACTGTTACTGTTTAGCAGTTTTTGGACTACTTTTTTATAACTGATGGCATGGCTTCATCCCACTTTAAACGAGTCATTGGAGTTTTGCTAATTGTTGTTCTATCCATCTATATATATATATATATATATATATATATATATATATATATATATATATATATATATATATATATATATATATATATATATATATATTGTGTTTGAAATTTGGTGCATGACTGTAAACTCCATTGTCAGATAGAGCTATAAATCAGTTATTTACTAGTTTTAGACAAGCCTTGATAATGAACCTGTTTACAAGTGTGTGATATATTCTGATTGCCTGGTTGAGCATTTCGACATAGCTCAGGTGGCTGTATTTCGACATAGGTCATTTATTGTGAAGTAAGTCACATAGATGTATTGCGACATAGAATCGTAATAGAATCATGACAAATTGAACAATAATTCTTTCCTTAGTATTGTTCATGTTTTAAGATCAGTCCACATATGTATTTAATGTTGTGTTAGCTTTAATTTAAGAAGAATCATTAATTATTTTTAAAAATTATTTATTGGAATTACAAAGTGCTTATATGATTTTCTGAGCTTTAGGATCAATACGAATTCATTCAAAGACGTTCTGGACAATGCCACTGTGACACATTCAAGATTGTTGGTACTTCAGCAATTCAAGGATATTGGTACATCAGTAATTCAAGGATATTGGTACATCAGCACATTCAAGGATATTGGTACATCAGCACATTCAGGACCTGGAATTCATTCAGAGCACTCTATTCTTTTGGACTTGTGAAAAACGTTTATGATTATTTTCAGTAATAATAATGCACGTTCCTCTTAAATTTCATTTGATAAATTAGATGAATTATTTGTTACGTTTTACAAAACTTGTTGTTTTTTTTTCTTTCTGTTACTTTGTCTAAGACTAAAGATTCCTAAAATTATCAACTTTCCTTATTACTTGGTAACAAAATAATAAAACGCGTCCTGCATAGTCCAATTTCGCGTTTAATGATTGCACTGTTGGAAGTTTACCGCACTGTTCTCATCTATATCGTAACATTGTTCTCCTAGAATCGATATCTTTTCATATATTCGCCAGCGTCAAATTTTAAAGCACAGTTATAAACAATGTTCAGCGCCTTTGTATGTGAAATATTGAGTTTCGGTATAGTACATTGCTATTTCGTTAAATATAGTAGCTATGTTAACTGAGTTCAGGTGAGTTAATCAACTGAATGCAGTAAACTGATTTTCGAGACAAAGGTAAAATGTTATATTGATACGGTTTCGTAAATTCTAAATTCCAGTATTTGACATTAATATAAACAGCGTGTAATTAGGAATTCGTGTGCTAATACATCGAACCTTTATTTACTGCTTATTCTTAGATGTAATCTACTATTGATTTTGCATGCTCAACTTTTCATTTCTATCATTGTAATACCGGATCAATCTCGCTTATTTTACGCAATCTCTGCATCGCAGATAAAGTGTAGTTCGCTTTTTTCCATTTTTGTCACAAGTGTTTTCTCTGCGTAGCATTAAACAATAGTTGGTACATCTAATTGTTGTGTTCATTTAAGTGGCTGATTTCAATTACTACTGAATGTCTGTGAAAACAATATATTCGAAATCTGTATATCGTCGTCACACTTTTAAAGGTGCACTTGTTTGGATTTCATGGTTTGAAGACTCTTCCAAAATCAATTGACGTTTGTTAATTTTGTGGTGGTTCTTTGTGATAAAATTTTTTCAGGATGTGCTAAATTGGTAAATGTTTTATCCAGGAAAAATGCATAACTGATTGAGTGGTTGGGTAACACGTTTCTGATCTTTTTAAAATGAAATTTGCGATACAATTAAATGTCCTGGTGATTGTGGCAGCGTCTATTCGAATTTAATTGCCTTATGTCTTGTTCTAAATCACGTGGACCATTTTGTTATCTTTCACTCAGAATATTTTTTTCAACTGATAAATGTAGTTTAAATCAACTTATACGTCTATCTTTATTTTCTCTACGATGTCATGTCTTACCTTACATGACATTGCCCCGCATTCCTCTCATCTTATCACGTTTTTCATGTGTACCATGGCATGCAGGGTTTAACTCCCTTTGTCATAGAACTCGTTATTATTCAAACATTATTATTCATGTTTTTGGCTGGTTCCGAACTGCTAACTGATTCATCATATCCATTCAATTTCACAAGAATATTATTTTGTCCTTTCATTCACTTGTTCTTCTTTTCATTTTTGTAAACGTCGTCCTGTTCGTCGTGTAGGGATAACTCTTGTTTATAAAACGTACGATCAATATCTTCTCCATTCAAGTCGTCCAGTTTGTAAGCTAACAGATCACTATTAAATCTTGCTCTTTGTGAATATCTCTTCGATGAAGTTAGGAAGGTAGCCCTTTGCAAACTTTGTTTTGTATTCTTAAACTTAGTACCTATTTACTTTGGATTTTGATTGTTGGTGATTAGTTGTCAAATAAATGACGACTGATTTTATTTCCCGTGACTAAGGGTTGGTGACATAATATTAATTACATTAGTTTTATTCAACATGTGTGCATTGTAATTCATTCCTAGGGCCTTTGTTATATTGTTTCAATAACGATCATTCATGATAACGCGATTTGAAACATTGGTTGCTTTTAAACTGTTGCGCCAACTTGACATGCGTGCATGACAGTGAAATTGCACCAGGGTTTAGTTTGGGGGAAAAGATGAAATTACCTCGAAATACGTTTACACCAACAAGAGTTGAAGTTTGACGATTAAACCTGACTGCTGCGATCTGTTCTCTCCAACGACTCAGTTGTGTATTATCATCCATTGGTTAGGAATAGGCATGATTCACAATGCTGATGATTTACATTGTGTCACGCGTGCATGTTTACAAGGTGAACAATGTCCTTACATTTATTGACCTGAACTGGTCAGTATGAATTTAACATTTTAAAGTTCGGATGAAGGGCTTGATTAAACTCACTGTACTGGTTAACATATCCACTTCTAATCGGCATTATCTGTACCGTAAGCAATAAATTACTGGCATTAAAAGGTCACTTGATATATTACCTGGTGTAATCGTGATTCACAAGTTACAAAAGAAAGCTGAGAGAGATGTATTGATGTGCACGGTTTTACATAATGATTATCATTGTCATCATCGTCGTCTCGGTCGTTATCATCATCGCCATCATCATATTCTAGCTACACTCGATAATTTTGTTGATTTTAATGTCAATGGTGTATTTTTATTATTGCTTTGTTGCTGTTAATTCTGTGTTTCTCGTAAATTCAATTGCTACTCTTCATTTCTGTCCTTTATGTTGCAGAGGTTATCCAAGTAATGTGATCTTTATCCCGATCTTTATCCTAAGGCAAAGATTTTTTCACCCCGAAATTGCCTTGACTATCTTAACGCCTCATTGATAAGGATAGAAAGCTGATGGATGAAGAGCTGGAAGTATATCCACCATTCGATACGATTTCTATAATTTCGCTCTTTAGAAACCTGCACTATGTCTTCCATTCCGAAGGGTACGTATTATCTGAAACGACATCCAATCCTGAGTTAAATTTATACTGACACTTGTACACCGTAATGATCTGTCTCATAAATGTGCTTATAATGCATAAAATATGTATATTTGTGATAAACAACACAAGGTTAATTCGTTATTATTTATGAAGTATCAAGTTTTGCGTATTTCTTAGTTGCTACAAACAACAAATCAAAGGTCAAACGAACAATGATCAGTTTGATGTCAAAAGGACAATTGTCGTTAATCAAAGACATATCCAAGAATATCGTTTGAAGAAATTCAATTTCTTTCAAAACAACGACATTCAATGCCCACAACAATAAACGAACTGAAAGTTATCCTTATCAAAGCAAACGCCCCTAACCCACCCTTTATAGTCTCTATTTCCTTGCCTATTTAATTACAACCGAATGGTTGAAAAACAAGTCAGAGAATTGCCCACCGTAAAATGATTGACTAACAATTTAGCACTTGATAAATTCTTCTGAAAATGAAAATATTCTTTCGTAGAGGTGCGCGGCAATAAACTACAGCGATTTAGCGCGCTATTTATTTCGGGTGGTACGTATCTCGGTACTTTTTCTCTGTACCGATACTTCGGTAGTTTTCGTTCGGTAAGGAATTATGGCATTTCCCAAGTAATCATGTTGCGAATTTAATATTAAGAGCATATTTTAATTTCTCACGACAAAATCATTCCCAAAATGCATAAAAATTATACAAAATAGTTACATTTGTCACAAATTAATTTTAAATATTACAAATATAACGATATTTATGAACCTTTCAAATCACATGTTTGACCAGTGTTAAATATAGCAACATGGCAGCTGAATGAGATTTTGTGATAGATATTCGGGCCAAATCGAAATTTAGGGAAAAATTCGGATTAATTTGAGAAAATAAATAGCATTTTTCTCATTATTTATTAATGTTTATTAATGTGTGTTTAAGTACATGCATTTCTTTGCGAGAGCAAGAACTATGACTTTCAGGGAAGTAGTTGATTGAGCTTTGCAGAATTTCTCTGGTCCACTATTTTATCGTTTGCTGATTTTATCTTTTTTCTGGCTCGCTTTCTGATAAGGATCTTGTTCCGTGCATTAGCATCCCATTTAAAGTTTCCCCGCCTATTATATCATTAGTGTAGCTAGCAAGCTATTTAATTCAGTGTCAACACTTCATATTTATATCAAAAAGCTCTCTAATGTCAGTATAATGTCTTTTAGAGGATTTCCAGCGGTAGATTCCGCGGTTTTCACAACAACAGTTTATGTTCGATCGGAAAGATAGTTAGTGAAACAACTAATCCGATTTGACTCTATTCCATTGTATTTAAGTTTATTGATAAGGCCTTTATATCAGACTAGGTCCAATGCCTTTGATACATCGAAAAGTATTACACACGTCTTCTCCACGTTCCAGTGCTTCACAAATAATACAGTATATAGTATCTATCATTTGGTACACGGCTGAGTAAATAAGATCATTTTTATATTATGAAATGTATACATGTTTGAAAATGACCCGTTCAATCACTTTGCCTACACAATAGAGTAAAGAGATGGGTCCATCGTTGGTGGGATCGTTTTTGCTTTTCTCTTGTGTATTGGTAATATTACGTCTATTTTTCAGAGGACAGGGAAAATGTTCTCATTAAGAGATCTGTTGAATAAAATTGACATAAAAGTCTTGTAATTGCGTTACTGCTTCCTTAAGAAGATTGTGACTTATCAGAGGAATTGTTATTGTAACGTCTACAATTTCCTATTCACTTGTTACAGTCCTTGTTAATTGTTAATAGTGCTGAGTGGTAATTCCGGAAGAGCTACATTGGTGTCGCTGATTTTAGAGACAGATGTGAGCAACGACTTTAAACATTCGGCCTTCTCTGAATCGGAGACTGCAGTGTTCAATGTGTCATTATTTTGCATGAATAGTAGTTGTGCTATAATATGGGATAATTTTTATTTGATTCAGCATCGGGTGGGCCCCCTAAAGTCTTTTGAGTTGGTTAGTAGAATGTCCAAAGTTTTATAAAATTTATAATAATTTTCCTTTTCCTGCTGATAAAGATAAATGCAATAGAGAGGAACCAGCTTTGAAGAACATTCTTATATTATTTAGTGCTGAGGATGGTGTTGGCGTTAGTAGTAGTATGCAAAGTAACATAACCAACAAAAGTAGGCAGAAACAAAAACAAGAAAAACAAAGAAAACAAACAAACATAAAGCAGAGCTTATGTACGCTCGTGATAACAGAGGATGATGCAACCGGGGACTAATCCGTCTTCGTTCAAAATATTCACATTGAATAAATTGCGAACCATGAATAACTATCCTCCATAATAAAAAAAAATCACCATAGCAAATATTGATCCAAGGCAAGTGTCTAATTAAAATAAAATTATTTTCTCCTTTTGATTTCAGACTTTCGGTGTCACAACTTTTCACCAACATCCATATCTTGTCAAATAAATGTTTGAGCAATGTTGAATTTTGAGATATTTGCGTTAATATACCTCTTTTTACTTCAAATTGTTAATATGATATCGCCGACAACAAATTTTAATAATGAATGAGGATTCCAGTTTTCACAACTTTTTCTTTATCTCAACAAAATTATAAGATAATAAGATTTATACACTATACCAACACAACGCATTGTGAAGTATGTTTAATCGTGATCAAATATGATTTTGATATTCAACTATCCAGGAAGCGGAACAAAGATTATTTGTTCGTTACTCGCTGCATTTGCCAAGGATCACAATTCAGTAATTGTTTGGATGAAAGGTGTAACTCAGCTTTAGGAATATCCAAAACTTACTAATAGGTTTGGTGGAAAAAAAGTGCTTAGCAATAAAGTTTAAACAGGATAGTTTTCGATTAATTTTCTGATTCTGATTAATGTAAACATTGTTCGTAGAATGCATAATATACCAGAGCGCAAGAACAATACGCTCCCTACCTGATCAGTCATGCGTCAAAAACAATTAAGGTATATTTTTCATTTCCTTACTTCGATGAAATGTGTTATTAAATGTCTGATCACTTTATGGATTTCAGGATAAACATTAATTTCATGCTCTCGAAACATGTAATCGAAAGATTTATATGAAATATTTTCAGAAGATATTGATGTTAGAAAAACAAAACAAAAGGGGTCTTATTAAACAACGCTTGCATTAAATTCCCGTTTCATAACCCTCACCAGGAAACCTTATGATCGATCAATTATCAATTAAGGATGCAGCGTTTGCCGTGATTCTAAAACCTCTCGGGGATGTACAAAATAAATAGATGCTTATCTTCATTTATAACAAGCATTTTAATCAAGTGGACCCAAGATGGAAAAAAAAAAAAAAAATGGAGAAAGTACATGTACGTGTTTCCCTCAAAATTTTAATCAAGCCTTTTAAATTTATTTGTATAAACTTCTGCTGTTATTACTCTATTGGATAGAAGTCTAACGTTCCACAACAGTAAGACTTTCATGGGATCGCGCCGGAGAAACGACTGATCACATTTAACAAAGACGTTCTTGGTGCAATGCTTACAAAAATTAACGACACATATAATTGGGATAAATGCGGCGAAGCATTAAGAGGAATTTTAAAGTTTATAAATTTTGACCATATTTTGAAACATACGCGTCTAAAAGTGACATAATATTGCCCAGTGATGATTAAGGTACGAAAACTTAAAAACCTGTTTCGTAATTTTGGGGGAGTTTCTTATCTTTTGTAACTCCGATTATTAATAATTCTAAATGTCTGAAGAACAATCTCTTCGCTTCCACACATATATTATATATAAGGATAACAAATGAGCTGGCCAGTTTTAATTTCTTTCGTTAAGTACTTTACGTTGCTTTGTGCAAATTAGGAGTTGTTTTTATGCAGTTTTTAAATTTTTTCGAGGTGAAGTCATGTTCGATAAAGCTTCAATATTCAAATGTACGGGTTGAATAAAAAGGACTCCCCAATAGAGCCTTAAAAATATAATCTACAGTGGACTGATTACTAATCTGGAAACTGTAGTATTAAAACACATCCTTGCACCATGATGCAATTATAAGATTTCAATGCATTCTTGGCAAGAAAAGTAGTTTAATCATTATTAAATATAGATTTATTAAATTTATCAACATAACAGTGACACAATGAACAAACCCAGTTGTCGTCAAACAAGCACATCAAAAAACCTAGACGATTAGACGAGAGTTGAAAACATGCTAGACAAATTCATAAACATATTGAATAAAAGGAAGAATGTTCTGCTTAAATAGGACAAATCAACCACAGCCATATGTATATGTTTCAAGGTTATGATATTAAAAAGGAACATACAGGAAACCTATATAGAAAGAAACTATGTTCCTGGTGTGTTATAATACAGCTAATAATACTTTGTGAATTAAAACGAATCTCTTCTTTAAAATTGTTAGACTTGTCTTTTATGTCAAGTGGGGATATTTCAATTTTTCATGGTAAATATGACTTATATAGAAATCAAATGATAAAAACTTTATCGTTAACCATTGTGTTCTGATTGATATCGCGTAATCAGGATATTAAATTCTATGGACTCGAAATAATTCTCTCGCATACACACTCTTTAAATATCAGCAAATCTTCAAAGAATAATGCCGTATAAACTGCAGTTATTGTTATGACGCATCACAAACGTTATTTCCTCATGGTGGAAACAAACTAAGCTAATGATTCATACGATTTTCTTTCTTCGCATTTTGATTAATTCTCTATCTCGTATTTAACCATGAATTGTCAGTATCATTTTAGCCTTTGGTAATTAGTTAATAGAACCCTGCATTTCCTAAATGTAAATTTAAATTAAACAGTCGCTGATAAATTTTAAATACGATAATTTTAGAAATGTTCGCTGCAAGATAGTCAGCGCAGTAAATTTAAATTAAACAGTCGCTGATAAATTTTAAATACGATAATTTTAGAAATGTTCGCTGCAAGATAGTCAGCGCAGATAAAGTATGAAACAGTCGAGATTACGGTCATATTTTGACTTTGAACTTGTAATAATCGATTATTGCAGAATTGATCGTACCAAATACTGGAATACATTAGAAAATTTCCGAACGCTTAATGGCATTGAAGAGTTGTGTGCATTGCGTTCCCTGCGGCGAGATACACCACTGAGTACAAATTCTGATAGGCAACCACTAAAATTTTGTCAGGCCCAAACCAGTTTACATTACCTAATTAACATAACGTCGTATACACTTAAATTTTAATTTGAAAATTAAAGGTCTCAAGAACTGCTGGCGGTACAACAAAAATGCTAATAAAACCCACAACAAAAACATATCCCAATTTTTGCCAGCTTTCCCCAACCATCGCTGCAATTCTATATATCTAGGGTCAATTAACAAAGGCAATAACAGAACATAGAACAATTTTAGTTGAATATCAAATTCATATTTTCATGTCTTGTAAGTGTATATATGTTGATAGCGTGGGAATTAAAATAGTTCGGAAATATGAATCAGAGGTTACGCCCCAGATTGCCCCATTAGTCTATGTCAGTTACAATCGCACATTTATCTTAGTAAGTGTATATCTTGTTATAGAATGAAAATCTCAATTGTTTTCCATGTAATGACCCAGGAGCCAAAACTGAAAGCACAGAGAATGGCCGAAGAGTTTCATCCAAACCAAATATATTTTGTGTTGGTACTTGAGACAGTGATCACACACTTCAGACATATTATTCTCATAATTTGGAAGTTACCTCAAAATTATTTAACACCACTTCCCACCCCATTGTCCCGCCCTCGTCGCTATTAAGAAATTCTTAAACTGTTTCGCCCACGTGACCACCATTAATCATAACCTGAAATCCACATCTTAAAAGGGGTATAAGGAAATGTGCACCATTACTCACTCTTCAATTTATACATGTTTGCATGTCAGGAAGGTCTTTTCACATAATCATCCGATTTCCATCCAAAGATAGATGATACTGTTAGGTATGTTTAATTTGCATTGTTTGTATATCTTTGTAACTGACCTTAGTAGAAGATCAAGTTAATTGTCTACCGCACCAGTGACATTTATTTTGTAAGCAACATAGCACATATTTAATATTTCGTTATGATTATAGATTAAAAATTCAGATTATTATTAATTATAAACATGTTAGTTTGGGATTATAGTAAATTCAATCAAGACATTTTGGATTATATTATTGTGACTCATCAAAAGACTGTTGACACATCGAAACATTCCAGGCCATTGGCACATTAGTACGTTGGAGACTACAGGCACATCAACACATTCAATATTGGAATTCATTGGAACTCCACTGGAGTTCAGTTGGAATTCTATATATTTGGACTTGTGATAGATCTTTTAGAACTATTGGGATTTAATTCACAAGTTCTTGCTGTAAGTTCTTTTTAAGTTTTCACTTTGTATTCTAGAGAAATAAATTATTTGCTAAATTTTACAAAAGAAACTTGCTGGTATTTGCTTTTTCTTTTACTTCATTTATGACATTAAATACGTAGCAGAAAATTTTGGGCTCTTATCTTTGATACGAATTTCTCTAACATATTTCAGAAAACTTTGTTTTTGAAATTTAAATTCACTTTTTTCGGAATTTGCTAACTGTCAGTATTTTAATTTCACACATTTGTGAAATCTATTGTGAAACTATCAAGCTTTCACAATGTCATCTAAGTGGAGATCTTAGTTTTAAATCCTAGCCAGGAAAGGTTAGTGACCATGAAAAAGGATGAAAGGCTCTTGCTGGCCAGACAATATGAACTTTATGAGGTGAAGGATTCTTTAACGAAGCAAAAATAAGAAATATTTTGGTCCAATATTTGGTGGAATCCAAATTCTTAAATAAAAGTGCTTTGTGTTTGATTAGGAAGGCTCTGTCTAGCTTTGCAATGAAAGTAATAGAAATGAAAGTTAAACACCAGACGGAAATAGAGTTATGAAAGCTTTAGCTTTAGAAAGAGAAATGAGAGAGACAATTGATATGAGAGAGATAAGTCTAATTATAATTTAACTGATCGTGGTAGAGTAAATAAATTTAATTAGAATTTAACTGATTATATTAGAGGAAGTGTAAGTGTCATTAGAATTTGACTGATTGTGCAAGAGGAGAGATAAGTTCGATTAAAATTTAACTGACCTTTGCTAGAGAGAGATAAGTATAAATAGAATTTGACTGATTATGCTAGAGGAAAGATAAGTGTAATTAGAATTTAACTTATTATGCTAGATGTGAGATAAGTGTAATTAGAATTTAACTAATTAGGCTAGATGTGAGATAAGTGTAATTAGAATTTAACTGATTATGCTTGATGTGAGATAATTGTAAGTCGAATTTAACTTTTTATGCTAGAGGGGAGATAAGTGTAAGTCAAATTTAACTGCTTATGCTAGATGTGAGATAATTGTAAGTCAAATTTAACTGATTATGCTAGATGGGAGATAAGTGTAATTAGAATTTAACTAATTAGGCTAGATGTGAGATAAGTGTAATTAGAACTTAACTGATTATGCTTGATGTGAGATAATTGTAAGTCGAATTTAACTTTTTATGCTAGAGGGGAGATAAGTGTAAGTCAAATTTAACTGCTTATGCTAGATGTGAGATAATTGTAAGTCAAATTTAACTGATTATGCTAGATGGGAGATAAGTGTAATTAGAATTTAACTAATTAGGCTAGATGTGAGATAAGTGTAATTAGAACTTAACTGATTATGCTTGATGTGAGATAATTGTAAGTCGAATTTAACTTTTTAAGCTAGAGGGGAGATAAGTGTAAGTCAAATTTAACTGATTATGCTAGATGTGAGATAATTGTAAGTCAAATTTAACTGATTATGCTAGAGGGGAGATAAGTGTAATTAGAATTTAACTTATTATGCTAGAGGAGAGATAAGCATAAGTAAGATTTAATTAATTGTACATTTTTGGATTATATGGATTGTTTGAGCGAAGAATTAGCTTTAATTACTGTCAGTTTTGATAGAGTGACAATATAAGATAAATTATCGTGGTTGGTTATTTATAGAATTGTAAATTTAACCTTATCACTCATAACGTGATAACTTTGTAAGTGATTATGTAAATTTTACATGATAAATACCGAACCATGATCATTCAATCCTTATAATTTCAATTTCCTCCTTTCTGTCATCAAATCAGAGGATTCCATCAACAAATTTGATTGTAACTAGAACGAAATTCTTTCATCAGCATCTTCACATGGCGCCAGTGTATACAGGACCATATGAGCCAGCCAAGGGTTGTCAATCCACATCGTTGATGTTGAACAAAGTGTATCAACAACTCAGGATGACTTAGCCTGTACAGAATAACAACGAAACACTTGATGAATGTTACAGAAAATTGTTTTATTTAGCAAATATATTTCATATGTTTATACTTCGCTGTGCTTGCTTTCTATACATTTAATCTTTAAAATCAAAAATCGTGTCTACCACGACTTAGGAACATAACATTGAAGAAGCAAAAATGCAAACACACACACAAAATCCCCCAACAAAAACAAACAAAAAGTATGAAGAAATACTTGCTCGTAAAGACTGTCAGATTTTTGTTTGTCAAATTTTATGTTGATATTGTTGTTTTACGGCACAGCAACACAAGTAAGTTATTGAGTGTCAACGCAATTTGAACACCCTTTCGGTCGTACGTCAAGCACGCTAACCCCTGAACCCCTGCGTCTCTCCTTTGCTTGGCAAAAGATGTTGGTGTTGGAGTGCAGTACGGATTCGGTAATTGCAGATATAATTTCTAATCGAAGATCGTATATGGGATTGCAAATTCTAATCTGAAGTCAAGAGGGATCGGGTTTTCTTGCTATTATTATTATGGAATTGATACAAACATATCATGATCTAAAGGACACCTCTCTGCCTAAACCGCCCATGTGGTAACCATCTTAGTGAGGGATGTGGTAATTACAATGTCATTTTGAAATATTTACTACGCAAATATTTTATTTGGCATCATAGAAGGAAGACACATTATCTATGTGACGAATTTTACATTATGTCCATTGGGTGGCAGCCAGGGCGTGGCAAATTGGCTGAGTAGTAGCTGGAAAGTGCAGTTCAGTGGGTGAGAGTTTGCAATGGCGTGCAATTGCAGTTGCTCTAGTTTTTGTCTTGCTTTTTCCACTTCTTCTTCTTATTAATAATACTGCTGCTGCTTCTGCTACTACTGCTACTGCTACTACTACTACTACTACTACTTAATATTATTATTATTATTATTATTATTATTATTATTATTATTATTATTATTTCCTAAACCTGTGTTTTTATGCCAGTCCTAATACTAATAAAAAATAAAGATCATACGGAATATACCATTCTAAAATTTCTATTTTTGTTCTGTCACTTACAGATTTTCCATTGATGTACCGCTATTGATCAACATAATCAGATCTGCTTTTGCATTATTAAGTCACCAATTCTCCCTCACTGAGTACTCTCCAATATGAAAAACAGATATAGTGCTGATAAAAATAATTATACAGGGTTAATCGACACGTGTGTGATGTCAGTGTTTAATTAGATTGATACACCTAACATGACAATACAGGGTGTTAGAAGTAAATGTATAAAATGCATCTCCCTTTTTTCCATATGCATCCAAAAATCTGATGAAAATATTCGCCAATATGTCTATGAGCTCAGATCAAGGGTAAAATTTATTGAATTTATATACTTATCTGATTGCTTAGAGATTATCATATGAGATAGGATCATATGTTAGGATCACATGAGATAATATCACATTAAATAGGATCGTGCGAGATAGGATCATATGAGATTGAACCATTTGATATAGGATCATATGAGACAAGATCATAAGCGGAATCTCGAAAGATGGGCTGACAGTTACAAATCTGAATCTGGAAAATACATTAGTTTAGTGTGGAGCAATGGAGACAATTTTGATTTGTTTTGGGGGATTTTGTCGTAACTTTTAGCACATTATTGGCTATAATATACGGAAATGCGTGCCAAACTGAAATGGCTTGTAAAGCTATCAGACCACAATCATTGGGCTAGCAGTCCGCGCTCTACCAACTGACCCATCTCGTATTCGCTTACCGTCCCGTTTGTTTGTACCCCTACCGTTTTTAAAAACGAAAAGGATATAAAAATGCACAAACATAAATGTTATTTCAATGAATGATTTTAAGACTTTACAAACAGAAAGAAGTCCTCAAAACATTTATAAAGCTTAAGTCCTAAGGGTGGATTGGATTTAAATTTCAGTAATAGAAGAATGTCAAATATATACCAGAATGGTAAACGTCCAAACGTACATTATATGGTGGTTGGAAGGAATGCAAACGTTATTGTTGTGAAAGCTTGTGACAAACTGGGTTTAGTACAGCGAATATTTACTCTGAACAACGGTCGACAAAATAGTTCCACATCAAAGGCAGTACACAAAATTCTGAATCTGTGAGTCCATATTGGACCAGTTCTCAGAATATTTTGAAGGTTTATAAGGATATGTATGTATGCATGTATGTATGTATGTATGTATGTATGTATGTATGTATGTATGTATGTATGCATGTATGTATGTATGTAGTGTTCAACGACACCACAGCACAGAAATGGCTACATGGTACCAACAAAATGTTGATCTTCCAAAAATGTAAAAATCAACTACACAAAAATTAGGACAATATAACCTTTTAAATTAATGTATAAATAAGCACAACAAGATAAAATACAAAACCTAAAGATATAAAAATTCGCTTAAATGTATATAACCGAACAGAAAAAGGTAAAACATTTAAAATCCCTAAAACTTGATTACAAATTCTTGTGTAAGTCGCATTCCAAGACTTTCTTGGGTTGCACGTTCTCAAACAGCTTCTTCAGGCATTTATCTTCGCTTTGTCTAAATGGGGATGACTTCATAGACCTAAAAGGGGAATGAAGTTTGATTTCTGAGCGTACAAGGTTTTTTATTTGGGCCTAAACAATACATCATATTGCTGTTTGGCAGCATAATGAAGTGCCGTTTTCATTCGTCCTAGATAAAATTATGGTTCATTTGTCTCAGCATAGGCGCTTTCTGAAAGAGGAGGTTTTCAGTCCACTCATACAGAGTCTAAGTTTCTGATTTTCATTGACCAATCATCTAAAGGCTGGATAAGCCATAGTCGAGTCAAGTTCTCACTAATAACCTTTACAGCCGGAGAAAGATTTTTGGATCAACTTCCCAATTTGTGTTTCCCATTAAATCCAGGGATTTTTATATTTGTCCCAGATGCATCTAATATGTGGAAGAAAAATTAGTTTATAATTGAAAATAAGACTTAAAAATTTGCTTTGGGTCAAGTTGAATACAATGACGTTATCAGAAATGCACATATTGTTTTTATTACGACAATTTGACCCAGTCTTCTTCTGTACAATTTTAACTTTGTTTCCACTCATCTGTAGTTGACATTTTTTAATCTATGCCCAATCAAAATATCGTCAACATGCAATAAGCAGTCAGTTCCTGGATGAAGACATTTTTGTTAAATTTGATGTTGACCAGGGTGATTGACAACATGATGCCCTCGGGCACACACATCTGGCCATAACGTTCAGAAAGGTGCTATCTACTTTAACTAGGAAGTTTCGATCTTCAAAAACAAAAATGGAAGCAGGCATCTCTTAGACCTAGGTTGAACTGGTGATTCATTATGCCGTACTTCGAGGTGGTATCATCAGCTTTCTCCAAAAGAACGGCAACTATATGTTCTTTCTGTACAAAACCAATAATAAATGCTTCAAGGCTGATAAGATGGTCTCTTGTGCTTCTCTGGCGTCTGAATCCACATTGAACGTCAGATGGTATCGAATCGAAATACCATAGTAGCCTATTATTCATCAGCCCTTCCATAGTTTTGTAAATGCAACTTGTTAATGCTATATGACTATAGTTGAAAGTTTATGTTTTATCCTTTTCAGGTTTGTGTTCTCGAATCACCGCTGCGTGTCGCCAAGGCTGTGGGAAGTCGGTATTTAGAACTGTGTCAGGTAAGCGGATATCGTCTGGTCTGAAGTGTCAAGTAGATATCGTCTGGTCTGAAGTTTTATGGGCTCGATCTGAGAGTGAAGATTTATTGTAGTCTTAAGTATTGGCAGATATGGAACTTAGAGGAACCTTTCTGACAGGGAGAAATTTTTCAGGATAATTCTCTTGTGAGTTCTTCGACAATGTTGCGACCAAAATATTTGATATTTCTGGGACGGTTGTAATCATTTCTTCATACGTCTTTAATTGCTTGATACAGACATTTTTATTTTTGTCAAGGATGAGTCTTACGAAATTTCATATTGATTTAATACAGTAACATGTGAACAACCTAGAGACATAGGATCTCCATATTTTCCTCTTTCTAATAGTATAACGAGCTTTACCTCCATATTGACGGCAATTATTCAGATCGTCAGTAGTTGGATTGACACTGAAATGTTTAAAATATTAGTCACGTTCCATCATAAAATATATGCATGCATCACCAAACCATGGCTTATTTACGTGTTTAGAAACCACTTTCGGTTTGTTTGGTATTGATCCCCTGCAAGATCTTGGAGCATGTTTGTAAATAGGAGTATTGGATTCATTACATTGTCAAAGCAATCAGCTATCAGTTTCGACTCGCAGAGGGATTTAAGCGTCTCCAAATCTGCCTTGTTCAGTTTCCATCTCTGCCCAACCCTTGAGATATGGAAAATTGCTTTCTAAAAATACCGGAAAGTGACTGAAGTAGATTAGACAGTGAAGCCAATTAGTTTCACTGTGCAAGATGTTTCTTGGTATTGCAGAACTGGCAAAATATAATAAATAGTGAGAATGGAAAAGAAATCTGTAAGGAGAACAGCCACATGATCTCATTACATAATTGTTAATATCATAAGGAAAAATGGTCAGTTGAGTATACATCTTGATCGTCGACACTTAAATACACAAATTGAACGAAAACATTACAAATTACCAAAATTAAAAAAATAATGTACATACTTTTTTCAATGCATAATATTTCAGTAAATCCGACACTTTCTCGGTATTACGGGAAATCAAACCAGATATTGAAACATTTAAATTAACTTGCTGAAATACATCTTTTAGCCGTTATCGGTTTTTCAGACTAACATTCGAAAGTCTATCAGTTCCGGAAGTCAATCATACAGCTGTGCATCCAATATTCTAACACTTCGCTGGTACTGCTACGAATAATAATGACGTTATTGTATGATGCTCGACATTAAAGGAGAATAAATTGAGATTCCGAAAAGCATAAAACAACAGTACAACTTAGATGTCTCGTAGTCCACAGGGAAATGGACTGATACAACAGACTCTTGGAAAATCATGCTAATAATGATGCCAATGGAGGAGGTTCGTACTTATGTTGATTTTTTTTATACACGTTTGCTTGATTCATATGACCGAAAAGCTTAAAGATGAATCAAAGCAGCACAAATATTGGATAGATTTTTCAACATGTTTAAAGTACAAACCGAATCAGGCATCCCAGCTATAGAAACCACATTCTGTTGCAATCTAACCAGCGATAAAAGATTGGAGTTAATTGATATGTTGTAGATAATAAGCACTATCAAGTCATGTGTAACTATTATTCCAAATGTCTCGAGGTATGTCCATTAAAGGAGAAGATTCAGCAAAATACAAGAAATAGAAACTTACTTTCACAGGTGTGCTGGAGCGTTATTTCCCTTGAACAAGAATGATAAAGTTCGAATTAGAACACCTTAAAATAGCACGTGGTGTAAAGCAGGCATAGTAATATATAAGGTTGCACCGCATTTATGCATCATCAAAACTGTTTCACGTATTGGGTGTTGGATGACTAGGAAATATATTTTGAGAAGTGGTGAGAAACAGAATTCATTTGAACTTGATAGCACACGGATTGCTCAGTTTATGAACAAAAACTTCCACAAAACCAATTCCGCCAATGTTTAAAGTGAACCAGAAACGTATCCATCAGCCAAGTCTGGAAGAGCTATCAATGGCACAAAAAGATTCATTGAAAAGATTTAAATGTATGTCTTGATAAGGTTAGTACAGAGTAAGCGTTTAATGGACGATATGCTTTAATGTATCATTAATCAAATCTTGTACAGAAATTTTATTGATGAGCTTCATATATTAGTAGTACTAGAAGGCATCCGTGGGAAGCTTAAATTATTCTGAATTAATGAAAGCTTTAATTAGTTTACCAATCATTGTAGTCATGTACATTTCATGTAATTTTCAGAAAAACAGCAAAATAAAGATAAAAGCTTTGTCTAAGGAATTCATTTCTTTTAACAATTTAAATTTACGTAAATTTTAAAATAAGCGAGATCGAATGATATTGATCAAAATGAATGTTCTGTGTGCATTATTACAAATGCAATTGTCACTCTCTGAGAACTCATTAATATGAAAACAGATACAATGCAGCTTAAGGCCTTGGAACATCATTATTCAGCACACGCTCATTTTGCGTTAGCTTTAGAAGCATAAATTAACAATGAATTAATTTATAAAACTTTCCTTCATAGCATTTGCCAATAAATCTTTTAGATACAAGACAGCAAAAACTTGTTTGAGCTTTTTCAGGCGCGAGCAATGATTGGAAATGGAAACCGCCACACGTGTTTCCCTCTCTATCTGTATTACAAATACATGTCAGTCAAACTTCTAATTTATCATTAAAGTAACATGTGTTGAATTACTGGACATATGAAATTGTGTGTTAGTCTTCAGTTCCACAAAACCTTCAGCGTTGGTGGTCTAAGGAATATGATATAAGATGGCAACCTAATATATGTGCTGCTGATTGAGCAATTTAACCGCTTATCACTCAAATATTTGTATGGAAACATATGATATTAGAGTTAGATAAATCTATCCTCACATTCAAAGTCCAGAGTACAAATGCGTTCAGATATCTTTCATATTAGATCAGTAGGTAAACAGACTAGTATAATGAGTAGTCATTTTTTGAAATAAAATAGAGTAATTCCTTTCTTATCATTCTACTAACTGTACAATGAATTTCATAATAACTGCATCACACTCCAGGCAATAGTTTTCCACTCCATAGGCTTGGTTTCCAGTCTCTGTCACGTCAGGGGCTTATTCGTGTGCTCTGTAAAATCTGACATTCTGTGGAAGAAGACGCGGATACAATGGTTTCGAACTGAAAATTCGTTAAACCTGAATTTAAAAATCACAGTCACACACACATTCATAATACATTTTCAATCCTACTTAATGCAACCGAATCGGGTAATCACTAGACTGATGCATATGCTGCAGTCACTCAAGTTCATATCATCTTAGGATATGATGGTATCTTTAACACGTGTTTTTCCCATCATCTTTAGTGTATATCTTTATCCTTCATATTCAAACAAACCTAAAAGATAACTGGAACCATCAAGATATTTGGACTAAGTTTTGGTATTGCTGTCTTCAAACTTTCTAGGTATAATGTTGTAATACAGTTTGTATGTAATACAGTGGTGTTGGACAAAGGTTTGTTTTGTAACTCTTGGTGTTGTCTTTTGCCGCTTGTGAGGAGTTATGTATTTATTGTAAGTTGTCATTGCTATGTATATGCTGTTAATAGTGGCCAACAATAATCATTCTAACACCCATCATAAATGCAATGAATTTGCACTGTATTTTAGCATTAGTATAAAAATTTTGGCTGTCTTTTCCTGTAACGAATTAACTTATTTTCTGGGTATGTATCGATGTATATTCTATGTGTGATTGTGCGCATCAATGCACAAATTAATCTAAGTGCTTTTACAAACTCGTAAGCTTTTATTATCAAGTTAAATAAACCCTGACGGGGAATATTTAGATCCGTCGTAGCTGGGCAAAAATCGTTGATGACAATGAATCCCTCTTCAGCCTTGGCAATCGAAGATAGGTGAAGGAGTCTCTATCGCTCAACTGTGCAATTGAATGCAGATATACAGTACTGCACTCAGTATTACAGATATCTACTGATATATGTAGATATTTGTAATACTGAGTGCAGTCTTCGCAGACAACGGTGCATGTCGCATTTCAATTTCTCCAATTTAAACCATTCATAAAAGTCTTTCTTTCGCTGTAAGACACGTAGGGATCATGGAAATCGCCGTAATAGAAACCTAACACATGTAATAAGTTCTCTCGTAGGTCCGTTACCCAAGGCAAGCGAGGATGATTTAATCCATAACAGTTAAAAAATGACAAACTTAAAAAATTTACATACTCTTTTCATTATTTGTGTTAAAAAGCAGCTTCTAATTTTGGCTTTGGTTGAACATTATTAATTTAAAATCACCTTTTCATCTTATACCTAATGTGATTCCATTCTGATATTCTTCACTTGGTACACACATTCAAATACATTATTTGTCTCGTCCAGCTCATGTTTTTGTTTACTTCTGTATTAACTGTGTTGACTGCACCACTCAAATTTAAGTTTTTATTATTCTACTTCATAATTGAATGTATCTATCACCGTCGAAAATTCTTGCATCAAACCAGTTAAATATTATTCCACACGTTGTATCATTGTATCTATTTCATCAATTATACTATGTAGGACGCTAATATTATTTAAAAGTTGTCTATCAACATATTTGTTATGGTTTGTTCAAGCTAAACAAGTATTTTTTATATTGTCCGAAAATTTAACCTTTTTTATAGTTCTGATCTTATCACTCAGATATGTTACAGATGAATCGTGCAATGTTTTCATAGTATTTGTCATTCGGGAGTTCACATAAAGTATCCTCTTGTTGCCCTCTAAATTTTGGTTACAAAAGTTTAGACATAATTCTTACGAATATCTGACACATTATTTAGTGTTTCGAATTATTTTTGTCAGTAATGTTTGTGTTTGAACTAATTGTAAGTATCTTTAACCTCACAATAGTGTGTGTTTCATTTGTAAATTGAGTTTTTTTTCTTGTTATACTATATTGTTATTTTTTGTGCTCAACAGTCCTTTTTCATTAAATTTTGTTTTTATTTAATTCATTTTTTGGTAAATGTTATTTTCTTAATCGTAATTGTATTTATTTTTGATGCACATTTTTATTTTTTGTCTGTTTCAGTAAAATAGTGTCGCACATTGTAAACATATTTATTTGTGGTCATATTTGTTATATAACCTGTGTATATTTTTATATGATATATTATCTTCGTTAATAAAATATTCTCTCGATTTTTCCTAAAATGTTATTTCATCTAATCCATCCTGTATATTTTTATAATATTCCTATGATAAAATAAGAAAAATGATAGCACGAGCTGCTATTCTTAAAAATAACTCTTACGTGATTTTCTTCTTTACGTTTGAGCATGTTCCTTTTCACTTAACGTAAGTTGTTTGTTTTTTTAATTCTTTTGAACCTCCCTGTAATTTTTTAGTTAATGACCATTTCTGCATATTCACGCAATTGTACAGATATGTTTCTTAGAACTTCTTCAAATAGCGTATACACCCATATTTATTATCCATATGTTGTCCTGCTATAATCTTTTGTATTTTTCTTTTTAATAATTTCTATCAATTTTCAAACCTGATTCCTTTGCGGGTCAATGAAAGTTGGTTTCGATATATAGCTTTGTATTGACTTGACCTTTGACTTTTATTATTGCTATATATAAGGAGGAAATATATACCTAATTGCAAGTTATTAGGGGAAAATATATACCTGATCGAATACTTTTCTATACCTCTCGAGTCTATTTAAAGTTGTTTTCTCAAAGATCATAAAGGGCTATGGCTGAACTGTGCATTTATTATAGATATCTCTAACTAGTTGTTTATTGTTTTCTCTAGAACAATGACCATGATATATGTATATGCATATCTTTGCTATCTACCCATTAAACAATACAAAACATTTAGTATTTCACCCTATAATATACTAAAGAAATAGTAATTGAACTACAAATTTTGTTTGGGAGTGGAAATCCAACGTATGGCACATAACACAACTTTATGAAAAGGATTTCTGAAGCTTTCAACCTTCAACCAAATATATATTTTTACCATGCAAGTATGGAAAATATATTTCTGGCGGATATTTATATCTCCGGTGATTGTTTGCATTCTTTAAGGTTTACCTAGAACTACGTGGATTACGTCCTGCTTGGTGTCTTCAACGATGGCTCTCATGTTTGCCCAAGAAATATTACATAAACAAGTGCGTCTTTGGTGAATATCAGTCCAGGCTTTTCTTCAGCGGGTAGAGTCGTTGGTTTGATATTGTTATGTATATTTAATTTAATTTAAAATAACAGACTAGACCTTGTTCATGAATTTGATGAAAATATCCAGTTTTGGGTCATAAGTCAGGTGGCATCCTATATATAAGGTTCTGAAGTAAACAAAATTATTCTTTCATTATTTAATTTAAACTCTAAAGTCATTATTAGTTGTGTTCACATATAATATGAGGGAAGTAATTTCTTTTAAAATTATTCAATTTTATTACAAAATGCTGATTGAAATTTTGGGCTAAGTCACTATATTGGGATTATTGTGAATTCATTCAAAGACAGTCTGGATTATATCATTGTGAAAGATAAAAGACTGTTGGCACATCAACTCATCCAAGATTATTAGCACATCAGCACATTCAATACTGGATTTTATACTTGTAATAAACTTGCAGAATTATTTGATATTTAATTCGCCATTATCTGCTATAGAGTTTAAGACCATAGAACCATAACAAGAAAATATTGTCAGCAATGTTGACATGCCATCACAGCTGATCGAATACACCGTCATACGATTTAGTATATCCAGGAATAAACTCTGCAAGCAAGTTGTCACCTAATAAATATAAGGTTAACGGCTTTCAATACAACTGCCAAGAATGTTAATTGTGCTTCTTCCTCAGTATAACTCAATTTGTCATTGGGTGCATACACGATGAAGAAATAATATTCAGTTATATCATCAGTACGTCTCATGCCCCAAAGATCCTCAGACAAACATCCGAATTCTTTAATACTGTACTTGATATAACCCGGAGATTATTGCTGCTTGTATCGGATTAACAGCCAGTAAACCACCAGAATACCTCATAAATTGTTCGTATTAATTAAGCGTTGCCAACCATGTTGTCAAATGGCATCCAGTGTGGGTCATTGCGAGGATTACGTAGCAGAATATAATCCTAGCCAGACTTTGGTAAGTCGGGAAGTTCCCGAGTTGATCGCTCTCTGGTGTTTATATCGATGTATTGTTTCGTTTCAGTATTATAGCATCATCGACGTAGTGTTTCTTAAATTCTGCTGGTTCGTTCCACATGATGAAGTAAATCAAAACTGGTAAACAGACGTGCTTATTTAGCATCACCAGCGAAGCCACAACCGAATACATATTCTGTGCCTACGTCTGAATAATCAAAGACGTTTTCCTTTTCCATAGATTCCGAGCATTCACGAGAGGTTCCGTCAGATGCTATGCATCCACCAACTGTCTTTTTCAGAGTCATACCATATGCAGTTCCAAAAGATCCTAGTGCGATCTCCATTACAGCTGGAATCTCCGCAAGAAAGGGAAATCTTCCACCATGTCCTCGACTTCGAAAGCGTTAATGTTACCAAGCTGTTTGGCCGCACTGAGCTGATTAAGTTGCGTTTGGGTTAGCCACACCCGAACGTTTCCAGTTAACTTTGTTAGAGAAAGTTTTAATGAGAATCCAACGTCCTTTTTGTTTCATTGATTCCTTATTTCGGTAAGATGGTTGTCATTAAAGCAACCTTCACTTCGTAGTATGATATAATGTTTAACTGTGCTGTTCATTTACGTTTTTGCGGCAACCACAGAGGGTTCTCCACAGGAGCGGACAATGAATCTTATTTGGCCAATCGAGAATTGCAACAACAGAAACTTGTCAAAGAGGATCACATCAAAACATCTGTTCTCGGGATCACCGGTGGTTCCTTTTAACGTGCACAAGGGAAAAAGGAACGTGTGTGAGTAGCGGATTATTTCAGGGAAGATGCAATGGCGCTGCGAGATTTTGACTACTGTTCAAACACACCTTTTGTGTACTAACCAATTCCGCACACATACTATCCAAAATGCCTTGTTTAGTGTCTCTAAGCCCTACACCTACTATCCAACAAAAAGGATATGAAGAAGGGGACGAAATCACACAAACATTATATTCAGAACCCGGTTTTTGATTACTATCCATCATCCCGTATATATTCAGAAGGCCTTCTGTAGAATCTAAAAATCTCATTGATATTATCCAACAAAAAGGGAATGGTGAAAGAGAAGGGGAATGAAATCATACAAACATAGTGTCCATCACCCTCATGTTGATTAATCTCAAACAAACCATTTTCTGAATACCATCCAACACACACCCCTACTGTCCATCACACTTTTTCAGATTACTATCCAAAACCAACTTTTTGAGTAGTATCCAAAACTGTCTTGGGCATTGTCTTAAAACTTCACACATACAATGATTTGATAAAGGGGATGAAACTATTGAAACACACTATCACACAGTACCAAAACTTAAGCCAGGTGCACACGCGTGAAGGAAAACAAATCTGATTTTGTTACGCGAACGGGAAAGAAATATTGTTGTTATTTTTACAAAAATCGATTGAAAGAAGGTGAAAAAGTATGTTTTGAAATGAATTTATTTGCTTAAAAAACCTACAGTTTTGTTTCAAATTAGACGTGTTTAATAATAATAGGAAAGAACCTTCTCTAAGACGAACAGTAATACAAATACCAAAAACATTATACATGAACGTATTTACAACGCTGAAAACGTATCGGAGTCAAGCTTGACTTCCAATGATCTATGACACCGTGTTTGACATTGATCGACGCTACGTTTCTCGGCTAAATAATTTTCAGTAAACCATCATTCTATATCATTATCATTTATAGGGTACGCGCGATCAAAAGAAATCACATAATTTTCTGAAGGAAAGCCAAGACTGCTGATGAAGAAAAGGCAAAGAATATTGTCCCAACAACATGGAATCTGATCGTTGTAATCTCACGTTATTCAATCGATTATTGAGCATTTCCTCTCATAATGATATCAATGATGTCTTCAAGAAGAGGGTATCCAAAATCGTTGGAAAAGTAGACGGCTACCCAATGGGCTCCTGCACGATGACTGTCGTCTGTGCTGATGACAGAGGATTGAACATCTTTAGGTGTTAGATAGGGAAGTTCATTTTTAGGACACCCTTCAGGATTCCAAGCAGCCGTGTATGAATCGTTAATCAGAATCTAATCAAGTTCCCAGTAATGCATTATTTTTCTCTCTGATAAGATACTCAAAGACAGTTTCATTGACAATTGTTAAAATATGGGTTTTTGGTTAGCAAATGCGGGGTGGTTACTCTACCTGTTTTGTTCGTTAGTAAGTGCAGTTGTGGTCACTGATAACAGAGTGACATATTTCACTTTTGAATACAAGTATTCCAGAAATTGTGAAAAATATTATTTTTTTCAAAATCCAATTTTATAACTTGTCAGCACATTCTTCATCTTCGCCAAATTCCGTATAGTTTGTTTGTTCTCTATTTGTAAAATATCTAAATTGTATATTTTTCAACTTCAAATTGTTTTTGACTGTTTGCAAACATTTTTTTAAAAAAATACTTTTTCAGGAAAATTGCTTTGTAATCTTTGATAATTCCGTATCAGTTTAGAAACGTTAGTGTTATTTTTCGCCTCGACCATATTTTAATTTCTTCCGGACTTTTTCAGTCTCTTCTAAACTCGGTTGGCGTTTCGGAATTTTAAGACAACTTTTAGTTTTGGTCAATTGGCCTGTCATAGCGATTATTTTCAGTCTCTGCTAAAGTCAGGTAGAATTTTGGAATTTTAGTGCTAACTTTAGTCTTGGCCAACTATTCAAAAATTTGTCTCGACACTTTTCACGCTATGCTAAAGTCCGCATGAGTTACGGAATTTTTGTAGTACCTCTAGTCTAAGCCAATTGTTTTTTTGTTTTTTTTTTCTGTTTTGTTTTGTTGACGTCTTCAGTCTCGCTAAAGTCCAGTACAATTTCGGAATTTTAGTGCCAATTTTAGTCTCGCTCATTTGTATATACTGTTACGGAATTGTATCAGTTTTCGTTAGAGTTTGGGACATTTACGAACTTTTAATATTAGTTGAAATCTAAGCCATTTCAATCTAATGTACCATGAATATTTTTTCAGTCTCCGCTAGAATCAGGGACATTTTCGTAATATTAGTACGAATTTAAGTTACATCAATTTTAGTTTTATTATGATTTGTTTTGGTGATTAGAGCTATTTATAGCATCAATACAATGAGTGCAAATTTACCAACATAATTTAAGATATCGGCAATGCTTAATATATACATCTCGGATATATGCATATAGCCCCTTTGCACGTGCGACCGGTATAAGGCCCGCCGATACACTTCGCCAGAAAATCGATACTGTCACACAAGGTGCTTTGCCACCGCAACCACCAGCGTTGGGCTTGGTTGACAACAATTTGGATCTGTATACACATGATGCAGAGAAGTTGTACGGTGGACAAACGTGGTGACACTGACCTTTGGTCCTTTGATGCGTTTATGATCTCTGACCAGATTTAAACTGCAGCTAACCCATTTGGAAAATGTCTTAATGTTGTTGGGAATGACACCTATTGGCGTATTCAACAAGGTTGAATTTCATAATGTTTTTGAGTTGTTTTCGCATGACCGTCAAGCAGGTATTGAGTTCTAATACATGCAGGCAACATCGACAGGGATATATTTTTTTCTTGTGTTTGGTGTGTCATTAAATTAATCGGGAACGATTTTTATCCATATTGTTACGTATCGGCTGGTTCAAAAGTAACAAAAGAAAAGAGTGAAGAAAACAAGCTTTGTAAGTTTTTACAAAAATAATTTATTTCCCTAGAAAACACGGTGAAAAGGTGAAAATATGAAATAGGACTTATGGTTTGTGTACAAAATCCAAACATTTATCCTAGTACTAAAAAAAATACAAGTCCTATCACTAAATAATTTTAACTGAATCCAGGTTCGAATCTTGATGACGTTCCAAGATGGAGGACGATGACGTCAGATGAAGTCTTTACACAAATGTCCAGAATTTCACGTTGAACTACAATTTGTACTGTACTGTTCCAATTTAGAATGAATTTCACTGAATGTCTTTGTCCTCAACCACTTGTGTAGTTCTCCAGGGAAAACTAAATTATTATTTAAAAAGTAGATGAACTCCTATAGCTGTCATCTATAACAAGACACATTTCGAGCTCTATAGATGTAAAGAAAAATAAACTCTTTCCAGCACAAGGAAAATAATACCTTCTTCTCAAGTTATAAGAACGACTCTGACCATTTCACAGGGACCTAAGTGTTTTTAAACCGAACCAAAACGTCATTTCATGCACACGCACGAAGAACGCGTGGTTATTTCATCATCTAACAATTGCAGTTTCACGTGGGTCAGGAAATGACTTTGGCAATAACCAATCGTTTACGAGTGTTTACTCAAATCGACAAACTATGGCGTGCAAAAATCGTGCTTATGCGAGTCATACTACGTTCTAAAAAAAACACGATGTTTCTTTCAAAAATATCAGATCCCGTGAACATAATCATCATCATAATAAAATATAATGATACAAAAATGAAATAAAAAGAATTCAAATTTTAACACACAAGTAATTAAACTGCATAGTCGTAACAATATGTAATGGTGCCGCGCCTCTGTGCAATCCATGTTGCTCATGAAGAACGATCAACGTTGGTCCGCATGCTTCGCTTGTCGATGAATTTTGATGTATTGTATTCTCCGCCGAGTTTCCGTCGTTTTTGCTCGAACCTACCTGGTTAATTTATCAAGGTGTTCCTAATACGTATCAGAACATTTGTATAGCCTTTTGTACTTTAAACATTCTATTATTACGACTCTATGGTCTTAAATTAAGTAATAGATAAGAGCGAAAGCCATCAAGTTTTATAAAATTCAACAAATAATTTTTTCCCCGGATACAAAGTGGAAATTTAAAAAGAACTTACAGTATTCCGAATAAAATCCCAAATAGTCCAAAACACAGGTACCACCAGTTCTAATGAATAACGTTCTAATAAATTCCAGTGGTGTTTGAAATAAGGTCTAACACTGAATGTGTTAGTGTGCCTTTAGTAGTCTGTGCCAACAGTCTTTCGATGAATCACAATTATATAATCCAAGATGTCCTTGCCTGAATTCACTATAATGATCACTTTGTATTTCCAGTGAATAATAAATTTACTTAATTAATTCCATCCAAATAAAATACTGAACACAACAATAAGATCGATTCTGATACAAGATGTTAAAACAAGAATGAATAAGTTTTCAAGTAAGCAAGACTATATAAAGCAAAACTAGGACACAAAAGAAGAGCCAGGATGTAGATCGAAAGTTCATTTCTAGAAATTCTGTGTTGTAAACAGATAAAAATCTGTTACTAAAATTAAAATAAAGAATGTGGTAAACATAAGATACAACAGGTTCTTCATGGGTAATACCCATGTCCTAGACCTATACCCAAATAAACATGTTTACCTTTACTGATAATGATCTTATTACTTAACCAACTTTGAAAGAGAAATATTAACTATGTATTATTTGTTTACCAAAACAAAAGTTACTGACCTGAACTTGATTTTGGACAAGCCCAAGTCCAAAATACAGATATACATAACACATAAACATGGAGAAGAAAAACTAACAAGCAATACAAATTAAATATATAAAACAATACTATTTTCGATGATTGTTTATTATATTGTGTAATAATTTCAACGTAAGTTATGTTCCCCTGTGATGACTGCATAGCGTCCACCAATCATCTCTCCTTTCTCTTTATCTTTTTTTTTTACAAGTTCTACTACTCACTTTTCGAAAATAAGAACAGTGATCGTACCAATCTCAGTCTAAATGAATTACTATTTTCCCTTCAATAACATACTTTTTCAGCGGGTTAGTCATCGAATCGGACCATCATTTTTGCGCCTGTGCCGCCAATTAGCTATTTCATCTATATATGTTCGGCGATTTCTTAGTTTATTTATTTATTACTTTGTATTTACCCATTGTTAATCAAGTGTATTACTCGATCTCAATTTAGCGCGCTACGAATGTTCGACGATTCATACACTGCACTTATCATTTTCAAATCGTTGCCCTGTTTATCTGTGCAACTTTTGAAACTTTTCTCACATTTAGGGCACAACAAAATATATTAAATTTTACTGGTTGGGGCCTAGTGGTGTATCACGCCATGTGAATTATTACCCAATCAAGTTTGTGAAAGATAAATTACGGTTTGTGTTTCTTTCAACTGCCCTATTCCATCGTCAAAAATTAGATGGGGGGGGGTGCTTTTGGAAGTCGATGTCATATCTGTAATCATTCTCCGTATTTCAGAGATTTAATCAGCCTGAATCCAACCATCGGTTTCAAATTGATGTGTTCTTAGCCCTCCGCTACATATATTATCCGATCTCACTTCAAAATTAATATAAATGTTCCTGTCTTAGACAGAACAGCAGGTGCCTATTGGGATTTTCATTCTCTAGTGCATTTTTCCATGTTAATCTTGGCAAGATAGCTTGATTAATATCGTCATAAAAGGGGCTACATGGCATTCAACCGCTTAAATATAACTCCTTCTCAGGCGTGTAATAGACCTTTGAACGTCAGCTTAGTTTAGGAAGAGGTAAATATCGACTGCCTGTAATGTAGAAACTCAGCTGGAACAATTCAATGTAATTAATTGTCTCCCAAGGTTTAAATGTCGACAAAAAAAATCGTAACGACGCACTTACAAAGCAGTTTGCCAATGTTTCGATGTAATAGAGCTCTTCATCAGGGGAAGAAATAACTTTCATAAAGCAAGACAAACATTTGTTTCAATGGCAGGTAAAATCTGAAAATAAATATTAAAAAACATAAGGACATAAGCTGGAATACGGTATAAAATTATACAAACTAAATGTATATTCAGAGCTGATGCCAGAACATCAAACGTTCGTCCGTGTTTGAAAGTCTGTAGTTTCGTTAACATATTGGACACCACAGATCTTGTATATCAGAAAAGATTAAAGTTTTTAGCTCGACATCCTCACTTCTGATTAATCGTAAAGCAAACTCCTGTAGTCAAATGATTTGACCTCCAGAAAATGCTTGCAGCTTATGAAGTAATTTGTCTTTGGAGTTGTATGTGCCTGTATCTGTAATTCTGACCAAAGCGACCTCGGCATCTACCAGATGGTCCATCAGATTCTTTGGTCTCAGGTACGAAATCATAGGAACGTACTGAAACATGTCCCTGCGTCATTTGCAAGGTACAGTATATGTTGTAAGTTTGTGGCATTGAGGTTATAAGTAACCGCAGAGGGGATATTCTTCTTGGCTTTATATTTCAACAGAGCATTCATAATGAGGGATCTAGTTTTATTCATGGCCTCGCCAATGTATTTCATTCCATATCCACTACTTCTGAGTTTCTTTGCAATGGAAGCCGGGTTTGAGTAGATGCATTTGGTTCGAACGCAGAGGTCGTAATGAAGACTTCTGTATTACATGCTTGGAGTGGCAGCTGGTCGGAGAATCAGTTTTATAGTGTTTTATTAAGGTAGTTGCTAGTATCTTGTATGTGTGAGGCAGATGTTCTGTCGAATATGTTAGTCAACGAATTCAGATTTTACTTTCATTGGGATGATCATTTCCGGAATTTATCCGGCTTTTCTATCTTTGGGCATTTTAGGGATTAAGTGAAATCTCCCTGGTTTAGGGTCAACCGGTAAGATATGTCAGTCTTTTGTCATCGTGATGCTGTAGATTTCAGTTACAGTCCGTCTTAACAGGTTAAATTTGATTTTATTTGGTAAGACTGCTTGTCCGAACTAATGTCATTTTTTTTTATACCGCGGAATAGAATAATCCTTTAGGGCATGGACTTTACCAGGGGGTGGAACATAATGGCTTTTTAAGCGGAATATATGGTGTTCATCGCGACTGGAATCATAATCGTCAGTATAAACATTAAATTCTTCTTTGAGTCCCGTCCTCAGTGCAAAACCAATGAAGCAGTTTTTTGCAGTTCGGGTATATTGTAAGGGGAGAAGACTTATGCCAGAACCAGATAATTCGACTGACAGTTTTGACATTCCGGAAAGCGGAGAGTAATTAACTGTGAAAATATTTGTTTCTTCTTCACTGCTTCGGTTAACGTACTTTTGGAATACCCCGTTATTCGAGATCTTTTAAGCTCAATAGAAATGTATTACGTTTTTCCATATCTATATGTGTGTGTGTGTGTGTATGTGAGTGTGTGTGCGTGTGTATGGATAGTTTGCAGACATGACTTAAAAGCACCTCAACAGCATTTGTTGTTTTTCTTCCAATTATTTTAAGTATTTAAGTACTTAAGATATATTCACTCGAAAATTATCAACTGACACTCTTATACAATTTCCACTTCTCCGAAGTGAATCTACGAAACAAATATGTGTGCTCCAGACACTGAAGTAGACTAACGAATCCCGTATCAATTATATATATATATATATATATATATATATATATATATATATATATATATATATATATATATATATATATATATATATATAGTGGGAACCGCTCGATTTCGAACTGAATGATCGTTCTAGATTTCGCGCCGACCACGCCTTTTGATTTGAGAATGTATGATGGAATTTACAGAGTTCCAGTAAAGACGATTTAACAGGAATAATATCTAAGTTCCAAAGAGAATGGTTGGCGATTGTTGGCAGTTTAACAAATATCCGTGAAAACGATGAATATATCAGGCGACATATGGGAGTGAATTTTAAAAATGTTTTCTATTAACGCCTGTCTGTAGAAATATGCTAAATTCCCGGTGGGTTCCGAGATGTAGAATAGACCGTATGCGCTCTCCTCAGTGTCACAAGTGATGTAGAATAGACCCCAAGCGCGCTCGTGAATGTCGCAAGTGGTGTAGAATTGACCAGAAGCGTTCTCATGAATATCACAAGAGGTGTAGAATAGACTTGAAGCGCTCTCCTGAATGTTGCAAGAGATGTATAATAGACCCGAAGTTCTCTCCCAAATGATTCAAGTGGTGTAGAATAGATCCGAAGCTCCCTGTCTCCTGAATATCACAAGAAATGCAGAATAAACCTGAAGTACTCTCCTAAATGTTACAAGAAATGTGGGCCAGACCGGAAGCTCTCTCCTGAATGTCACAAGAGGTGTAGAATAGACCCGAAGCACGCTACTGAGTATCACAAGAGGTGTGGAATATATCTGAATGATTCTCCTGTATGTCACCAAAGATGTACAATAGATCCGAAAAGCTCCCCTGAATGTCACAGGAGACGTATAACAGACCCGAAGCTCTCTCCTGAATGACACAAGAGGTGTAGAATAGACCCGAAGCTCTCTCCTGAATATCACATGAAGTGTAGAATAGACCCGAAGCTCTCTCCTGAATGACACATGAAGTGTAGAATAGACCCGAAGCGCTCTCCTGAATGTCACAAGAGGTGTCGAATAGACCTGAAGCTCTCTCCTGAATGGCAAAAGGAATAGGAATCCTGAATGACTGTAGATAGATGAGAATTAATTACTAGATCGTCATGAGAGTGTGTCTGCTACACACGAGTGCATATAACACCAACTCAGTTGCATCACTTTTTTGGTGATGTGTGCTTAGTCGTGATGGAATATGGACTGATGTGTGCAGGCAAGGCGATGGGTGCCGTTTACCCGCGGACCGGGATTATAATCTCATTAGAGTACGAATGAAAAATTCTCTAACCTGTATGATAGTATTATTTGTATATCATATATCATCTATCTGCCTTTCCATTGTATGATATTATTCCAGTCTGACATGCAAATTTCCCGGATGTCTTTTTTAATCATGATATATCCCGTTCTTCCGAGGTCCGGAAATTGTATGTGCAGCAATACCATTTTATTTCTTTTAGAAAGTACTAGATCAAAGCGAATAATGCACTGAGAGGTTCTGGTCGAATTATCTAAGAAAACTTGGATTTCACTATATATATATGTATAGCACATAGATTGGGATATGGCCGACAGATCAAAAGCTCGCGTTGCCATCAGGTGGCAGTGCGTGAAGAGGGCACGATTTGGGGCAGGCTCAATGTCAGTCTATTGCAAGAACACAGTCTTCCAACAGGACTTCAAAATACAGTTTATTATTAGTATGATACACCTTGATGTATCATCGATATTAAACACGGAAATAAAATTGGTATTATAATTTGCATTGTTTGTTTCGAATTTTGTAATCAAAAGATTTTATTAAACAAGTAAAGAGTCCAATGGTTGGATATGAAGGGAATGTTTTCGTTTGCTGTTGTATGCATCATACCATGTTTAAACCAATGCTTCGTTTAAGGACACACGGTACTAATGGTATGGAAAAATGGGAACCAGCCTGGAAATGGGTGAACATTTAATAGAGTATATATGGGTTTGGGTGGCCAGGATTGGTTAATAATGTAAGTTATGTTTTAGGAAAAAGAATCTTTTGAGAGCTTATCCTAGTTGTAAGTGAAAAAAAATAGAGACATTGTTTTATTGATGGAATTCCAGTCCTTTAACAGTCTTGAGTTTGGAACACTCATTACTAAAATTAGCACCTGACTCTTTGGTGCGGAATTGAAAGCACATGTTTCAAACACATGCAGGTCCAGAAAATGCCGCGGCTCATATCCTTTCCTCTACACAGAAGCTGACATCCAGGTTTCATCTATACTGATAAATATAGGTTTGATCATGGGCACTCAGAAATTTTAAGTTATTGAATTTTTAATATCATGGTGTTTGCATAGGTTTACTATGGGAACTGAATTAGTACCGTGATTCCTATAGACAGCTACAGCAATACAGTGACTCCACATATGCAGGTGTAATTAACATTACTATAATTGCAATCATATGGTTTTATTTGTGGATAACAAGCAAAAGTAAAACATTTTGTAAACCACAGAGTGACTTTCAGTGGGATATTAAACACATATTAAGATATATCAACTGTTGCCAAGAAGGGGGGAGGGGGAACAGGGT
The DNA here is from genome assembly GCA_016617855.1 of Megalonaias nervosa. Lineage (NCBI taxonomy): Eukaryota > Metazoa > Mollusca > Bivalvia > Unionida > Unionidae > Megalonaias > Megalonaias nervosa. Next base: position 89,900 of record JAECUM010009923.1, read on the forward strand.
GTAGATTTGACTATGTTAGGTGGAGTGTTTTGCACTTTGGTTCATATCTAAGCAATACATATATAAAATTTATACAATTTACCATCTTTAGAGTAATTATAGTAAGCAATATGATATTTCCTAGTTGTGTTTTGAAACATAATGCATCAGATATGATCACTTAGGTCTTTTCCACCATGCAAAATGGGAATGACCTCTCATGACTTTGCACCCCACTAATTTCTTTCAGTGAATGTTTTGAAACTTCATATTTTGCAATTTAATGGACTTATGTCTACCTTACTTTAGTTTTAAATTATATGTCTTCTGGGAGGAATTTTAGGTAATTTTTGTCATTTAAATCCCTTTTTCTGTAATAATACATGTACATATAGATAGTCACCTTGACTTTTAACCTCTTAATTACATAATATGACAAGGCTGGTAATATATTTCAGTATTAAATTGAAGAGAGATAAATGGTGATATTAAAAAAGATGACTCTTATTAGACAGCTTTATTTTAATATTTTTTTCTGATTTTCTTAAATAAAGCTCATATATTTAAATGTTGCCTGAAATGCACCATTCCTCTTTAGGTGAAAATGAACTTGCAATATAATTTAATATTCACTTATGTAATCTTTGGCAAGCAGAACTATGCACATTTTTTACTTATGTATTAAACTACTATTCCTAGGGCTGTCAAGAAAATCAAGGGTGGATATAGGACACACGGTACTAATGGTATGGAAAAATGGGAACCAGCCTGGAAATGGGTGAACATTTAATAGAGTATATATGGGTTTGGGTGGCCAGGATTGGTTAATAATGTAAGTTATGTTTTAGGAAAAAGAATCTTTTGAGAGCTTATCCTAGTTGTAAGTGAAAAAAAATAGAGACATTGTTTTATTGATGGAATTCCAGTCCTTTAACAGTCTTGAGTTTGGAACACTCATTACTAATATCAGCACCTGACTCTTTGGTGCAGAATTGAAAGCACATGTTTCAAACACATGCAGGTCCAGAAAATGCTGCGGCTCATATCCTTTCCTCTACACAGAAGCTGACATCCAGGTTTCATCTATACTGATAAATATAGGTTTGATCATGGGCACTCAGAAATTTTAAGTTATTGAATTTTTAATACTATGGTGTTTGCATAGGTTTACTATGGGAACTGAATTAGTACCGTGACTCCTTAAAGCTGAGTAAGTTTTTAATTTGTAGAACTTTTTAAAACAGCCAGTTTCAAGTTTAAGAGCAGTATCTAGGGTGAAAATCAACCATACAAAGTTACTTTTAAATAACTCGCTGTTACAACTCGTACTCTCTCGAATATTTTAATTATTTTTTATTATTCACTCATTCAGTTCAAATACTGTATTCATGAACTTAATAAATTGTTTGAAAACTGAGTCATATTTGTCCACTTTGAGACATCTGAAAAAATGGCAGCATTACGCATGAATATTGTAGACACGAATCCAAAACTCTTTTAAAATCTCAGTTAATTTTTTAATCACACGTGCTTCTTGATTTTGTACGTCAAGGGTTTAATTAATTTGAGATAAAGAATTATTTTGCTATCATACTTTTTCTGTGGAATAACAGTTTAAAAAATGTATAGGCGCAGAAGTGCAAATTATAAAATCTCTCTTATTTATACCCGTTCTCTCATCATCGAACTCATCCAAAATTTTATTTCTTTTTGTAACCTGATGAAGTGTTCACGATATCTAAGATAATCTCTCAGGTGTAGTATAGTTCAAGACTGACAAAAAGTAAAAGTCTGCAAATCGTACCGCTTTGTAGCAATAAACTAGCGATATTTGTGCCATTCGTGTATTGGGTGTGTGGACAAGCGACAACTGTGCCAGTCGTGTATTAGGTGTGCAGGCTAGCGATAACTGTGCCATTCGTGTATTGGGTGTGCAGACTAGTGACAACTGTGCCAGTCATGTATATGGTGTGCAGACTAACGACAATTGTGCCATTCGTGTACTGGGTGTGCTGACTAGCGATAACTGTGTCATTTGTGTATTGAATGTGCAGAGTAGCGACAACTGTGCCAATAGTGTATTATATGTGGAGACGATGTAGCTTAACCGTGTTCACGACCTGCAATAAAAATCCTTTTTAATGTGAAAGCAAATCTGCCATCAGTAACGAAATAGTTTTCACCAGGTATTTACATCACCGACGAACTTACCAGCTATCACACGTTGACAATCACTTACCAGGACATTTATCTTTTCTAAACACTCATGTGCATAAGAAAAGCCGAGAGCTGTTACAAAGTCGGTGGCCAAGCTGCTATTTTATCTTTCTTTTATCACGAGATTAACGTGAATGAATAGCTAAAAGTAAGGTCTATCCTCTCTGAAATACAAATGTCTTTACCAACTCGAATAGAACGCCAAGCCTTCCTGCCCCGAAATGGACTTAAATCTAGGCTGCGTCCAAGTTATAATGGAATGACCAATTGATTTTCGGGGTGGGGGTGAGGAGGGGTGTATGATTGGTTGGCGGGACTAGTCTTAGTTTTGAACAAGAAACATATCTGGCCTTAAAAAAGACTTCAACAACTTATTTATATAAAAACCAAATCTTCATTATATTTATTATAAAATTTATATTGCAGTAACAGAAATAAAAAATCCAGGCTCGAAAGAAAGTCTCTGGCCCGCCCCCTACCCACTACTTGGTGTGACTTTGGGAAATTCACTTAGCTCCCATATCTTGGGCATGATGTAGCCAATGCAGTGTTAAAAGTGCTATTATAAGCAAGCAACAACCAGCAGCATATGCTATATACTCTTACATATATGATACACTCTTTCATACTGCACATACACCATAGCATATTGGATACACCCTTGCAGATAAGATAAACACTTCCATATAGCATACACCATAGCATATAGGATACACCTTTGCAGATAAGATAAATACTTGCATATAGCATACACCATAGCGTATTGGATACACTCTTGCATATAATATAAACCCTTGCATATAGTACCCGCCTTTGCATATAAAATACTCCATTGTTTATACTATACCCCTTTGCATACTGCATACACCCTTGCATATGGTATACACACTGCATATAACATACATTCTTACATATTGCATACACCTCTTTATATATAGCATCCACCCATGTATATAGTATACATACTTGCATATAAAATACACACTGTTACATATAGCATACACTCTTGTATACAGAATACACGCTGTTATATATAGTATACACCCTTGCATATGGCATACACCCTTAAATATAGTAGACACCCTTGCGTATAAAATACACACTGTTACATATAGTATACACAACTGCATATAGTATAACCCTTGCATATAGAATACACACTGTTACATATAGTATGCACCCTTGTATATAGAATATACACTGTCATATATAGTATATACCCTTGCATATATAATACACACTGCTACATACAGTAGACACCCTTGAATATAGTATATACCCTTGCATATAGAATACACACTGTTATTATACATCCTTGCGTATAGAATACACACTGTTACATATAGTATACACCTTGTATATGGTATATAATGTACACTGTTACATGTATCATACACCCTTGCATATGGTATAGATCCTTGCATATAGTATACACCCTTGCATATAGAATACACACTGTTACATATAGTATACACCCTCACATATGATATGCACCATTGAATATAATACAATTTATTCCTTGTGAATTATATATACCAAATAATTGATTGCTAGAGATTATTTCACAAACGGATTTGAATGAGTTTAATAATGAATAATAAGAAAAGAATATGACATCATAAACATGCAATTTTTTACATAGAAAAATAACAAATTATAGCAATTCCAGTAATATAGTAAGAAATTTTGAAACACCCGACAAAAACTTAATTATTGGCCCCGTCACAGTAAAATAATAGGTATTTCTCACCCGAATACTCGACATACCCTCCTTCCCACACAGCCTCCCACAGCTAGCGGATGGTGCTTGGGCGGTTGCTAAGCCAGTGAGTAATTCGGATTACTGTGACTTGGATGTGTTTGTTTCAAATTGATATTTCTTTTGTATTCATGATAAAATATAATTAATTTTGCATTTTTCTGAAATTTAAAAGTTGGGGCTATGATATTTCGTTTAATTTAATCATAATAACGAAAACTTACAAGACGGCCAGCCCTGTTGCAATTGTACTGTGCTTGTATCGATATGACAACGAAGATAACGGACGCAACAACTGTATTACTGTATCTTTTCCTTTCCTCTTTCTTTTTCTTGGGAGGTGTGTATTTTTTTATATAATTTGTTTTACATTTATTGCCATCTTCAAGTTTCCCTGCAATGTTTACCGATATTTCACACTAACGAAACAGTAACTTTACCTGTTTATGTTTATTTGAATACGGTGCATCAATTTTGTTATTCTTTTTACTAGACAGCAAGATGATGTCAGATATATACAGCCTTCAAAGAGAAGAATAATTATATATGCAAATAATTCCATAAAAAGTATCCACTAAATTGATAACAGTTTTACGTTGTCTAAATCGAATTAAAACGATGATGGCCGTTCTCAAATACAAAGGAAACAGATAAGAAAGATCAATACAGAAATAGGACATCTATACGACTGGTACCTTATTTAATGTATAAGTACATTGTAACATTTTTTTTTCGCGAGTGTTGCGTACATTAGTCAATCCGGTAGTAGTTGCATGACAGGTTGACAGTTTCTGATATGATGAATCCTGTAAATGTTAATGAATTCATCAGTCATTCACCACCCAGTGTCAGTAGTTTGTAGCTGAAATGAGACCCCCACCCCGACAAATACGAAAACAAACAATGCAATTGCAATAGGGTAAATTTATCCTATTATTGATGTAGAGCTTGCTATCCTTATTTACAGATATGAACTAACTTCATTATAATTTGAATCATCTCGAAAACGATCCACATTAACCTTTTCTAGAGAGGGTTGTTCAACAATACAAGACAATGAGAATATTATCAAAACGTATTTGCTATCATAATCATTGAAATTGAATCGTTGTATAATATAAAGCCATTTTTTGTGTTCTAATCAACACAGACTTAGGACTTAGCGCATCGCAATTGGTCGATTGTAAAGCAAGATAACCGGTAGGCGGAACCATTCAGCGGACTGACAACCAGTCACATTTTCGCTGTTGAGGCACATAATTATAACAGTCTGTCTAGCATCAGGAAACAAATCATCCAGATGTTGAGTTGTGTCGACCGAAAGCCACAATACACGAACATCTAACAGAAACATTATATAAATCAGACACAAGTCCAAATCAAGGACTCTTATATCAAGGCATATATAATTCGGGTCGCTTTATAATCGATGTAAACAAATCAGATAAACATGTATCCTGTTTAGAACAAAGATCTGAATTCGAGAATTATCACATATGATTTGTTTGTTATTTGTTTGCGTTTTACATGTACATCATGATAGGTGATATAGTGGAGTGAAGGAGCTTGTCAAGGAAACAACACACCGGTCGAAACGACCTTGTTTGGACTGAATTCAACCTGGCACGATTCTGGCGCGAGGCTGGTATGTCTAAGTTCCTTTTTGATACCAACCGCTAGAGTCAAATGTTGAAAAACCCATGTTTTTCTTACACAGAAAATATAATCATAGATTCATACAAACATACACAAGATTATATGTGGAATAAATACTAAGTTCTCCGCTTGGTTCATAATAGAACTGAATGAGAAGGTATCTTTGAAAAAAATCCGCTAACTATTTCTTTTCTTAAAAAGATTCTTGTTGTTGATCAAAAAATGAAATATTTAGGTATCTCAAGGTGACCGTTTTGGAATCACTTCTGTACTGTCTGTAGTTGCTGTTCCAAGTTATTGTCCTTCGGGATTTTTATTTTCAAGATCGAGAATTATGAATTTTGTTGATTATCTATGCATTATTTAAAGGTCTAAGGACTAGAAAATCTTTGCATAGGAGGAAAAACTTTCGAGAATTTTTATATTATTTATATTGATTTCCAAGAGAAGATCTAATCCATATTTCTCAAAACAGAATAAAATATTAATAAAACTGAAATTATGAATTTTATAAACCTTCATAAATATTGATTGCATTTTGACCGAAAATGATCGTGTTTGTAAAATGATTGTATTTGTAAAATGATTGTATTTGTAAAATGATTTTTTTAAGATCTTAAATAGTCCATTGAATTTTCACTCTTTTATCTTAAAATGTAAATTAAAGTCTAAACTTTAAGAAGAAAAAAATCCAATGATAATGTCATACGTTTTAAAGAAATTCATACATTTTAAAGAAATTCATACATCGTAAAGCAGTTTTCTATCTGTGACATTAATAAGTTTCAGTAGGGGAAGTAGCCACATCTTTCTAATCAAAGTAATTGAATGTATAGTTATTTAAACACTTATGAATAATTTAACCTAAATTTTCTTGTAAATAAATAATATATATTTCAGACAAATGGACATTTTTGTCGAAAGTAAATACCATAAAAGGTACGAAACATTGCCGATTAGTTTAATAATTGCACACGTGAGAATTTTTTAAATCATTAAGAAACGATTTGATGAATACCTCAAAGCTGAAGATGTCCTTCAGATTTTTTAGAAACAAGTTAATTAATACCTCAGAGTTGAAGATGTTCTTCAGTTGTAGGCGGGATGACTTTATTTTAACTCTAGTATCAACCCAATGTACACTGAAAATTTCTATTGACAAAACCAAACAATAAGACATATATTAGACTCTCAGACATTCTGTGAAACTGGGAGCAGAGAATCAGTAGACAGCTGGGGATATTTTAGGGTCTAAATAGAAATTTTCACCGCCCCGTGGGACCTTGCAATATAACCATTTACAGAGTATATGTCTCTGATGCCGATTTTATATTTACTGAATGGTGTTAAAGTTTTCATTGCAAAATTTGAAAGTAAATTTTTAAGAGTTCGGAAACTTTATTGACAATATTTAAACACATTACACACACGCACACACATACATACATACATACATACATACATACATACATACATACATACATATATATATATATATATATATATATATATATATATATATATATATATATATATATATATATATAGTTATATATATATATATATATATATATATATATATATATGTATGTATATAAAGTAGAATATCTTGTAAGAATTAGATCAGAATGTTGATCAAAAGGATTACTATTCTAAATTTAATGGCATGCAAGTTTTCATGGCCATTTATTTAAGATGCTTTGTTTTTCTTATACATTGTAAATTTTGACATTAGATTTCCAATAATCGTCTTTAATGTTTTTCACTTTTTCTTAATGTATAGCAAATATATCGATAGAATATCTTTGCTCCATACTCTTTGATTAAATTGATTTTGATACAAACAGAAATCACACACGAGACAACAGTGCATAGTCGGCATTATCGACTGATATAAAATGACAAACAACACGTTATTTGAAAAGAAATACAGATGTTTTATTAAATCATTTAGACAAATAAACACATGTACAAACATTAATAATTCTTATCTTTTTAATACTAAATGCCAGTATGGATTAGTTACCTGTCCATTCAACCAATTTCCAGATTCATCTCAGGTGAAATTCACACCTGCGGTCCCACCTGACTGATGTCATTCCTTACCTAATCTTTGATAAATGATTGCTGTATTGCATCCTTTCTTCATCTTATAATTGGACAATTAGACTGGTGCTGACATTGACATGTAGTCAAGAAGATTAAACAGAAAGTGTTATCACCTTAATTTGGACATTAGATGATAATGATAATGTCGATAATATGTTGATATTGACAAATTTACTCGATCAAACTACGACGACAAATTAAGCTTTATCTTCACAAAATCAATGAAAATAAATTTTAAAAAAATCATGGAAACATTTCAATCTAATTAGATTTTATAAAAGACATTCTGGATTAATCATCTGTCCATCCAACCTATGAATGAAAAATGACATAAAATGAAAGATTTCTATGTAAAATATTACACCGACTAGCGTTTTCAGAATAAAAAACAAAATCAGGTATCACAATCTACATGTAATGTTCATATAACATGTGTATTATTTCTTTTGATGCTCATGAAGAGAGTATCTTAAAACTTGTTTGTTATCAAACCAGTATCATATGAACGGGTCTCGGAAGATAAGCGGGCACGTATTAAGAAAGAGATTTGTTACAGCAAATTTTTTATCGGGGCCACCATAGTTTCGAAGAAATATCTACCGCGCGTTGTAGTAAAATAAGTACCTGATATGATTTCTGCACGATGTTTTATGATGCAAAGATCCGTTACTAAACAGATAACACAAAATGCATCTTACCTAAGTATGGGACAATACAAAAATAGAATGCACAAGGTCGAGAAAGGTCAGAGTAAAGAAATTGGACGTCCATATAAGAAAAGAAGGAAACCTGGAAAGTTAAATCTGAGAAAGAAGATATTAACGTTTTCGCAGATCACTTTTAACACGTATGATAAATTAATATAACACTTCAGTAGAAAAAACTTTGACAAGAATGTATAGGATTTGTAATAGTTCTCTGTTTGACACTGGTTTCAGTATGTAACCAAAAAGTACCAAACAAAATTTATATGAGTATGAAAGTGCCGCTATCAAACTATCTTCCAAAAAGCCAACAAGTGGCTTAAAAAGATCAAACAGTTTTTGGAAAGGCCATCTTTGGTGCCGGAAGGAGACAACAAAGATACCAAGTTAACCAGCTTATTAATTATCTAGTGATCGCTGCATTCATAGCAAAGAAAACTTTGTACACAACATTTAAGGAGAAATAAACGTATATTTTCCAATTCAGTTTCCATTTGTATTCATTTTTCGCTCCTTTTCTGTGAATATTTCTAGTTATCATGATTTTTCAACACGTAGACACATAACAGTAACTAGGAAAAACTGCTCAGTTTGAAAGAGACTTACGAACTGCAGGCACAAGCTGAGATGACAAATTCCAGTAATTCTACTTGAGATGCAATTAGAATAAAAATGAATTAAGTCAACAAACCATCTATCAAACATAACTATACATGTTCTTAAAGACCCTCATTACAAATTCAAGTGATTATGAACCCTATTTCAAGAAATTAAAGAATGAGTTCAACTTTCTCCTAAGGACAAAACGGCGGAAGTGTCGAATGTTTATTAACTTTCTCTATAGGTGATATAAAATGTTTGAATCAAACGATTAGATGAAGTCCGCACGTGTGTGTGTGTGTGTGCGTGTGCGTGTGCGTGTGCGTGTGCGTGCGCGTGCGCGCGCGATTGGGATTTTAACGCAGCTTTTACAATTAGATGAAGCAAAAAAGAAATCAATTTTCAATAACAGGCAGAAGCTCTTATTTTATCCTACATTACTATATATGGTCCATCATTCTTAACTTTCACTGCCATACAGATCCATCGAACAATTGAATCTGTAACTTTCTAATTATTATTCTATGACAAAAGTCCATATAAAAAGAAATTAATGAAAAACAGTGTCACGATTGAGTGAATAATGAGCAGAAAGTACATGAAATGAAGTATCGACCATGTTTTAATTTCTGGAGGCTATTTAATAAATTTCCTCTTACCCTAGGGAGTGCAGTTTTGTCGAAAACTACATGAATATTATTTCCACTGTCAAAAGAACTTATAATTTTCTTTACCCACTTCACTGAATGTTTTGAAATAAGAGCAAAATACTGTATAACATTATTAGTTTGACATTTTGAATTATTTCATCAAACTTTAAAAGAGATCGTTGTACATTAAAAGATCTTGAATAAGTATAACACCGTTTTTCCTCCACCTTGTATATGATTTGAATTACCTATAGTAACTAAATTAAGAATAGTTTGAGACAGGTATTCACGAAGAGTAGATGGTTCATTTGTCTAGAGTACTAAGATATAAGTGACATCACAAAAAAAAAAATAAAAATTAATGGCTATAAACATTTCCTACAATTTATTATTTATAGTTACTGCATTTGTATGGGAAAATATGAACGAGTTTTTCTGAGTAATACTGCACGACCTTGGTATTAAGTGCAAGTCTGAAGAAACGAATTCATATTTTCCCATACAAATGCACTAACCTTTATTATATTACTCATTTTGTTTTCTACCCAAGGCTTCATAATAAAACGAATGAACCACAACTAACAAAGTAAATTAATTTATGTTGTTTTCCAAAATAAATACACTCATCAATGAACAGTAACAATATTAATCGCGCACGGCATCTCCCAGCTACCTTTGAACTTTGTTACGAGCTCGACATTAGTTAAAAAATTCATGTTTTGGTTCACTTAAAATTGAAATTTAGAGTCATATTGTGAATGAATTGGCATTGAAACAACGATTCCCTTTGGTCTGGTATGGATGGAATTTGTTTTTCTGTTGATCTAGCTCAATTTTGCTTTTCTGCTTGTGATGGACTGAACTTTTTTTTTTATAGCTGAGTCATTTCTGTACTAGGTACATGTGATTTGAGCAGTGGACTGGCATTGAATCAACTGTACCGCTGTTTCACTTCTGTCATTGATTGTTTGGAATCATTATTTGCGAAACATTAATTATTTTATTTGCAATGACCAAAATGACGTTATGAAATAGCACATTCATTTCGTTTTTAGTGTAGTAAGGAGAATATGATTTCCGTTGTAAATGTAATCGAACTTACAGTTACAGTACAATTTTGCGGGGTGTATCAAGTTTTTGAACCATTGACATGCAACATGTAATTTAGATTTGCAGAACTAAGAAAGTACATTTTGAGGATATACAAAATCCACAACTGTAAGTATATTTACTTACATTCTTATTACCAACTAATGAAGACATATGTTTATACCCTGTTACTTGCATGCTCTCTTTTTTTTGGGGGGGGGGAAGACCCCAGCTAAATACATGACCTGTATGGCTTCTATCTCTAGCCTACATCCAAAGGATTGTATCAAAAAACTTAAATCGGGAAATTTGCAAAGCAGCCACTCTATGACAGCTAGTAGAAATAAGACTGGTAAAGGATCTCCATGGCGACAGCCTCTCCCAAATAAAAAATGGGACTAAATTTTGATTAGTAATGACACGTTTTGATTTATTGCGAAATACTCTGAACTAGTGACAAATAAAGCCTCTGAAGTTAATATATTTTTCCAACAAGTCCCGTTCAACCTAATCGAAAGCTTTTTTTAAAATACTATCAAAGGAGAAGACCAGATTAATATTTTCCCCAAGATTGTGGATCAGGTCATACAGCATTCTGGAATTTCACTAGTAAATATCCCTTTCATAAAACCTTTTGGCTGTCACAATTAATAAAAGAGAAGATTTTCTAGACCCTATTAGTAAGAGTGTGAATAGTCTCCATTTTTTTTTTTTTTTATTTTTTTTTTAAAGTTCCTGTCTTTATCTTTTATTTTTAGAATGAAAGTAATGATTCTTTGGACTGAATTTCTGAAAAATGTTGTACATCGTATCCAGCGTTTAGAACCGTAAAGAGAAAATTGCCCAGATCTTTCCAAAAGAATTTAAAGAATTCATCTGTAAATCCATGGAAGGTCTAGTTTCATTATTTTATTTTATTTTTCGGTGCTAAACCACATTCTTCAAACATTAGCGTACCTTCATATGTGCGTCTTTTTCAACTTTATTCTTGTAAATTGTTTCATAAAAATCCCATTATTAATTTAATATATATCTTTTTGACCTATTGCCCTTGTTCCATCCTCCCTCGTTAATGTTTGTATTTATTTGCTTGTGTAATTTTTCTTTGCAATGTTCATATTTTAAAATTTCTTTCACGACCTCTGTTTTGATCTTAACTTTACACCTTCCATCTCTCCTCTTTTATTCTAAATCTGCTTGGTTATTGTTTAGTTCTTCTATAAAAGTGGAATCATCATTTTGATTCACTAAAGTACTGATTTCAGCTTCAATTTCCCTGATAGTTTGTGTTCTGCTGTTTTGCCTTAGCTTATGAATTTCTAATCAATTCTTGTCCTAAAATCATTTTAAGGATTTCAAAAAGCAATTGATCATTTTTCAAGTTAGTTTCACTTAAAGTCGTTTTTTTTTATTACCTTTACAATAGTATATTTCGACTGTTTTGGATATACTTGTTTTACCAAATGACCATATCGATTTAGAGAAGTTTGATAAAACTAAATTATTACCCGGAACAGATTTATAGGACATGTGGCATTGTAACAAAACAAAGCATAACTTGATGCTGAGTAAGAAATGGTATCTGGGGTTTAAGAAATATACAATCTCAGAGATTCGCTCGTTTTGTTATAACTGTTAATATAAAGGCTGTACAGAACAAAATGTTAATTCCAAATAATTGGTATGGATGAAGAACATATTTGTGAATATGACATAAATGGTCTGTAATTGTACGCAGGAAAGATAGAAAAGCGGACACAATAATTGGTTTCAATGAACAAAAATGAAACATCAACTCCGCCATGTGCCTGGGACTTTTTCTACAATCACATTTAATTGTTTTTTTAAATTTTTTAAATCGATTTGTATATTATAATTTTATACGTTGGTGCATGTTTGCCAATTCAGCTATTTGTAACCTAATATGTACCTCGTAAATAGGCAACAAAGATAAATTTCATTTTTCCATATCACTTCAGATACAATTTATAAAGGACCCAACTCACACATTTACTGACATACAACGTCATTCAAACGGCTGATTAATATATGGTGTCCATCTGTTAGGTTGGAAATGATACGGTGCGATGTCTGTTGGCACGACAAAAATGTCTGTCTACGCCTCATCCAGTGGTCGAAGATTCATCAGAATATAAAATCCGTCACCTGTTCTCATATGTTATCGTACGAAGAAGTAATATTTTACAGACGTAATGATGCTCCATATGATTCCAAAATCCAGATAATGCGCGGAAAGTCATGTGTATGCCTTGTTCTTGAGGAGTCTATGATGTTTTACTTTTTTGTTACACTCACCACATCTTGAAGCGTCGAGGGCAAGGTAAATGAACTGCTCGTCAATTGAAAACTATATTTTTCCATTCAATATTTCCTATGAAAACATCTATTAGCTTTCTAATATTTCTAACTGTTTTATTTTGACTAGTGCACATACCCTTGTCGTAACATAGTATCTTATCTACACTAAGCACAACTAAAGAAATATTAGCGACTAAATACTTTCTTTGGTGAGATGAATTTTAATATTCAATATGATCTGTCAAATATATATTTCTTTCACGCTTCATAGAAACCATGAACATGAATTCATGAATGAATATATATATATATATACACCACATACATTAAAAAATAACATGCATTTAAAGTGTTGGTATAAAGCAATTTGATATACCAATACTATTGGTATATCAAATTGTGATCCGCCCATGGCGCAATAATACGCAAATATAAACATTCTCGCGAGCGTCTGCAGTTGATTCTAGATCAATGATC
>JAECUM010009924.1:0-44479 GCA_016617855.1 Megalonaias nervosa
TATATATATATATATATATATATATATATATTTGCAGTATGATTTCGGGGTGGGGTCACGTGACCCCTTTTGACCCATGCTGCGGGCGCCCATGAGTGGGGCTGTCTAGGGATAATGGAAATCCCAGTCAAAAAGGGCCTGGGACTCCCTAGGGACAATGGGAATTAAACATGGACAAAACCCCTGGGGCTGTTTAGGGACAATGAGAATTTAACATGGGAATATTGGGCCTGTATAGGGACAAGGGAAAGTTGGGGTTGTATAGGGACAATAGGAATGGAACAGGTGGGGTGACGTCACGGTACTGGACATTGGCAACAATGTTGCAAGTGGCTGACCTCAATCGGGCCAAACAGTGACAGCGGGATAACACGGTCCTACTTCCAGAAGAGACCGATTTTAATTGGGATTTAGTAGATTTTCTCTCTTCTTCGCCGCCTTCTGCTTCCTTGGCATACGTCGATGATTTTAAAAAGAGACAGAAAGAAGAATTGCAGAAAGTTTTGCAACAGCAGAAAGAAGCAGAACAAGCCTTTCTCATTCAACAGCAACAGCGAGAAGAAGAAGAGGTAAGAAGAAAACGACAGGAAGAAGAAGCAGAGAAGAAACAAGGTCTAGAGAGAAGGAGGACGGTGAAAGTCCAATGGTGACGGTACTCTTAGACATTTTGGCAGAGTTAAGGAGTCTGAAAGAAATGCATCAGACTTCTTTAATACGACCCAAGAGAAAAAGACCTTCCCAATCCAAACAGCCGAACCCTGCTCACACACCTACTACGCCTGAGATACCCACCCTAGTGATTTCTACCATATCATCGACAGTAGCAGGTCCAGAAGTAGGCCTTGGCCGTGGCAAAGGGATAAGGCAGTTAAAGCTCATTACTTCCCATTCCTGAGTTTGTTTTATAAAAAAAAAAAAAAACAAAAACAAACACCCAACGGTCCTTTTCAGAGCCACCCACTTCTCTCGAAAAGAAATATTATTCGTTTACCAAAATCAATTAAAACTCAAAATCCCTTTCTCCTATTATGTATGTGTGTGAGTGCATGAGTATAGGTCCTTATTCTAAAAAATCTAAACCAAGAGACACGTTTTTCTTTCTGTTATATTCTGGCACAAATGTACAATCTAATTCACAACACAACACTTAAAAAGTTCATTAGCTTCTTCTTTGTCTTTATTCACTCTCTCCTTTTTTGAATTTCTTCACTGTCACAGGTTTTTCCTCCTCTTCTTCCTCACTTTATTCTCGTCTTCTTTTCTTCTCTTTTTGGACGTGTCTGGGTTCTTCGTTTTGGGAGGGTACCTCTTTTTCTTCCTGTTCGGAACCTCTATCTTCCTCTTGCTCCTGTTGTCTTTTAGAGCAGTCTGAAGACCAATGTCCTTTATCTTGACAATTATAACAGGTATCTTGACTTTTGTCTCTTTTGACACCTGTCTTGCTTTTTTGACGTCCTGGACACTCTGAAGACGAATGTCCTTTCTTCTGACAGATATAGCAAGTATCTTGACTTTTATCTTAAAAGGAGGGGGAGTAGTCCGTCGGCTTGTCTGAAGAAAACCTTTGCATGACACCTCGCAAGCTCTGATCAGAAGTTCGATCTGTGTTGGCTCTTCCATCGTTCTGGTTCGGCTTCGGAGTGAAATGAATACTTGGAGGGAAGACACGGAGCCTTTATATATACACTGGCTTCACATGGATATATAGGGGACCATGACGTTTAAAATGTAGTCATTTGACATTTTGCGCTTAAGATGAAACGATCGCATCATTTCGTGAAGAAAGGAGAAGAAAGTAAGAGGCAGAAAAGTGATCTATCGCTTCGCACAGTAGCTGAATTCTTGGCTCAAATCCATGCCAGCGATTTTGAAGATGACATGAGTGAGCCGGAATCCAGGCCCAGAGAGTCTACGCCAAACCAAAGACCACCACCACCAGAAAACCATGAAAATTACTACCACATTTGAGAGACGGATAAACTCTCCTCTAGGAAATTTAGAACCACAGCCTACACGTACACAGTGAAATTTAAAGATTTCAAGTTAGACGTACCGCTGGAGAATGCAGAAGAGTTCATCACCGATGTGTGGGATTCTTTGTTAACCACACTGAAACAGCAATGTCAAGCCAAAGAAGACGACTGCTTGAGACTTTCCATTTATCACGACAGTTTGAAGTCTCCCGTTTGAATCGAGTTTAGCAGGCCATCAGAACTGACACCTTCCAAAGTCATCGACAAGATTCAACACGTACAGCAATCCAACGACAAGTTTCACATCCCCGATGGAAAAGCGACACTGTTTATGACCCACGTTTCTCTTCCCAAAGAGACCGGACGCAAAAAAGTGTTATTGGTGGACGACCTTCGCAGCACCAAAACGAGCCTCGTCCGAATTAACAACCCTCAAGGCAAGATGTGTTTAGCCCGTGCCATCGTGGTGGGATGAACGTATGCTGACAAGAACGACACGGCAGAATGGAAAAGAACCTGGGAGAACATTCGAAAATCGAACCGAGCCAAACAACAAAGAGAAGCAGAACTCTTGTTACAGCAAGCTGGGATATCTAAAGACACACCCTGTGGCTTTCCTGAAATGCAAAAATTGCAAGACACCGTAGCTCCGCGCTACACTTTGAAAGTGTACCCTCAAGAAGTGCGTGGACCTCTGTTGTTTCGAGGCAAAAATTTCAAAGACGGAAAATACATTCACGTCTATCATCACGATGAACATTTCGATACCATTACCAAGTATCGCCCCATTCCTGGGATACAGTTATTTTACTGTGAGAAATGT
This sequence comes from Megalonaias nervosa, assembly GCA_016617855.1. Classification (NCBI taxonomy): domain Eukaryota; kingdom Metazoa; phylum Mollusca; class Bivalvia; order Unionida; family Unionidae; genus Megalonaias; species Megalonaias nervosa. The sequence goes on from JAECUM010009924.1 coordinate 2,797, forward strand.
GACTATGGGTATAACAATCGAGAGCAATACAAGCATTGTGGATCGAAATGTGAGGGATGTTTGGCTTCTAAACCCTGTCTTGACGAAGGACAAGAACGAGTGCATTGCTCAGCTTGTCAGCGCACTTTTGTCAGCCCTACCTGTTACCAACAACATCTGAAGATGCAAGTTTCACAGCGGAAACGTGCTTGTCAACTATTGATTTTGTGCCCTACCTGTGGACAAGGCATATGTACCAATAATGCCAAAGCTCACGTATGTTCAGGAAAGAAACGATGTCACATTTGTTACCAAATCGTGGACTTGGAACACGAATGATACATTTAAAAATACCGTTCCAAACATGAAGAAGAAGATGGCCACAAGAAAGGCAATTTCATCTTTTTCGATTTTGAATGCATGCAGGAGACTGGCATTCACATTCCTAATTTCTGCGTGACTCACATTTGTCGCCAAATCGTGGACTTGGAACACGAATGCTACATTCAAAAATACCATTAGAAACATGAAGAGGAAGAAGATGACCGGAAGAAAGGCAATTTCATCATTTTCGATTTCGAATGCATGCAAGAGACCGGTATTCAAATTCCTAATTTCTGCGTGGCTCACCGAGCGTGCGAGAAGTACATCCAAGAACCTATCTTTAGCCATTGTCCTCAATACAACAAGATTCCAAGAGGGCGTGAAAAAATCTTTCGTGGGCCTAACACTCTGGCCGATCTCGCCCAATGGATCTTAAACCCCATCGACGAGACGTGGAGTCAAGAGGACATCGAACGTTATGTAGATTGCTATCGCTATGCCACGGTGATTGCTCATAATTTCTCGGGGTACGATTGGTAATTTCTTCTGAGATAATATACGGAACAAAGTACCGAACGTCCTAAAATGACTTTAAACGGAGCCAAAATCATTTCTATGCAAGTGGGACAAGTGCAGTATAAAGATTCGATGAGTTACTTGGCCATGCCTTTGAGTCGAATGCCTAAAATATCTGGAATGCCAGAAATGGCCAAAGGCTATTTTTCGCACTTTTTCGAGACAGAAAGCCAATCAACGCGCTGTTCTACCCCATTTGCCTGATGCTCACTACTGCGACCCCTACAACATGCGCACCGAGAAACGAGAAGCTTTCTACGCTTGGTACCAAACTCACGCCTCGGACCCCTTCGACTTTCAGAAAGAAAAGTTAAAGTATTGTCGATCCGATGTGGACATATTACGGCGTTCCTGCGGAAAATTTCGAGAACTGTTCATGGAGCACGGAGGGATCGATCCTTTGAAACAAGCCTGCACCATTGCCAAAGCGTGCTCCTTAGTGTACCGCAAACGATTCATGCCCGAAAACACCCTGGCTGTCAGAAGCCCTCAAACGACCAAGATCGTGTACGAGGTTAACGGTTGCTTATTTCACAGATGTCTCATCTGCTACCCTCAAGGTGGCACTAAAAATCAGTTTTTAGAACGTACCATGGAAGACTTGTACCTGGCCACTTGTCAGCGGCACTTGAGCTTAGAACAGCAAGGATTCCAAGTGGTGGAAATGTGGGATCATGAGTATGATCACCGATTGAAAAATGATCCCGAGTTTAAACGCATCGTGGAAAGTTACAAGTTGGTGGACCCACTGAACCCGCAGCATAGTTTGTAAGGAGGACGGACGAATGCCACCTGTTTGTTGCACCAAGCCGGCAAGGAGAAAAGAGAAGAAATCAAATACTTGGACGTGTGTTCGCTGTATCCTTACGTGTGCAAATATCGTCACTTTCCCTCAGGGCACCCACAATTGCTGACGAAACACATCGACGTGGAAAACGTTCGACGATACGATGGATTGATCAAATGCAAAGTCTTTCCTCCCACGGACTTGTACCATCCCGTTTTACCTCACCATTGCCAAGGAAAATTGATGTTTCCTTTGTGTCGTACTTGCGCCGAAACGTGCAACCAAAACCAACCTTGTCATTACACCCAGGAAGAACGCACCTTGACAGGAACGTGGGTCAGCGTGGAATTGTATAAAGCTCTGGACCTGGGATTCCAATTACAGAGGTATACGAAAGTTACCACTTTCCCAAGACCGAAAAATACCACAAGGGCGACCAAACTCAGAAAGGCATTTTCGTAGACTACGTGAATGCCTTTTTGAAACTGAAACAAGAAGTCGGCGGCTATCCTTCCTGGTTCCACACTACCGAGGACCAAAAGAAATTCAAAGAGAAATACTGGGAGCAGGAATGCATCGCTTTAGACCACGTGGAGAAAAACGAAGGAAGGCAATCGTTTGCCAAAGTAATGTTAAATTGCTTGTGGGGCAAAATGGCACAACGACCGTGTTTACCCAAGACGGTGTATTTGTCCGATCCTCCCCGCTACTTCCAAATGATTCACGACAAAACTAAAGCCATGAAACACGTAGACGTCGTTCGTGAGGACTTGACCTTAGTCAATTACTAAGAAGAACTGGGCTTTGTAGAAGCCGACGAATTTGGAAATGTCATCATTGCGGCCTACGTGGCAGCCCATGCTCCCATAAAATTTTACGAAGCTTTGGAACTGTTAGGAGATCGTGTGTTGTATTTTGACACAGACAGTTGCATCTACATCGATCGCCTCGGTCAACGTCACCCTGTCATCGAAGGAGACTGTTTAGGAGCCTGGACGGACGAGTACCCCAACGACAAGATTCTAAGTTTTGCTAGTGGTGGTCCCAAAATTTGCGGTTACGAATACCGGGACCCATGAGGAGAAGTGCACACGGAGTGTAAAGTGAAAGGATTGACTCTCACTTATCGCACCAGTCAAGTGGTGAACTTGGGTGTATTGAAAGAAGCCTTGCAGTCTGGAGAGGATCAAGATTTTAAAGTGACCACCTACCAATCTCACAAGATTGTACGTTTAGCCACAAACCAAATTGTCAGTCGGCCTTTGGAAAAAGTCTATCAAATCGTGTACCAGAAACAAGTGCGACTTCCCAGCCACTTCACTTTACCTTAGGGACACACTGGTATAAAAAATGGTTCCAAGATGATAGCGACCAACAAGAAGGATGATTTGGACACAGCAAGAATTGAGTGAGAGACCCACTGAGATCTCCAAGTTCAAGCCTTTCCATTTTCCTGTCTCCTTGTGTGACTGTGCCAAGTGTAGAGACTCTAAGGACATTATAAACTGTCCATAGGACACCACACCTTCGTCACCAAACATGTTGTACAGTGACTTGTTTATATTCCACTTTCATCGGTTTCATGTGTATTTTATCCACTTACTTAACCCTTTGGCTTTGTGTATTTTTCTGTTTCGTGTTGCATTTTAAAACTCTTTTTTGCAGTACACGTGTGCTGAAAAAAGTACAAAACTCTTGTCTTGTCTGTCTTCGTGTCAAAAGTGACATTTCCCTGCACTATGGCTACCTCTTCTGTCTCTGCTCCCACTTCCTCCACTTTCAAAGTCATCGACGAAAACTTAGATAGTGCCGGGGGGGGGGGGGCTTGTATCTTCGTCATTCCTTTAACATGTTAATTGCCGGACCCAGCGGTTCAAGCAAAACCGAATTTGTCTAACGTTTGATCGAACATAAACATCATTTGATCGATCGTCCACCTCAACGTATCGTGTAGTGTTACAAAGAGTGACAATCGGCGTACTGCCTCCTGCGAGAAAGTCAAGACGATTCCATCGTGTTTGTAGAAGGCATTCCTGGCGAAGACGACGGTATCCTGTCTGACCCCAGTCAATCACATATGGTCATCTTCGATGACGTGTTAGGAGAAGACATAGAAGAAATTAAACTGTGGTTTACGCGCAAAGGGCATCATCGTAATGCCAGTATGATTTACATTACCCAAAATTTGTTTCAACAAAGTAAAGCCCATCTCACCATCGGTCTCAATGCTCATTACGTGGTCTTGTTTAAAAGCCCTAGAGATAAATCGGAAGTGCAAGTCTCAGCCAAACAGTTAGGAAGGCCTCGGCTGATACATGTGTATGACGATGACACTCAAACCCGACACGCCTATTTACTCGTGGATTTAAAACCCACTACCCCCGATTATTTGCGATTTCGTACCCATCTGTTTCACCACTGGTGCCAAGACGGAGGGCCTGTCGTGTACACGTCCCCGTCGACTTAACAACAACAAAGTCTATAAAAACCTCGGACATTTTTGGTCTGTCTCACACAGCGTCAACATGAGGACATTTCAGTCTCATCTTCCCGTGAAAATGATTCGTGCCTTGTACAGCATCAGTCGCGAAAAAAAATCCACAAATACGTGGTCGAGTCTTAGAAGCCAGTCTTAGATAAGTCTTACGATGGTTTACGGTGACAGCACGTCAATTACTGCAAGGCATCATTCACATCCCACATCAAACCAACCGATTTATTTGACAGAAACAAAGTAGCCTTGACTCAACTGGTAGATCCCCGCATTGACACTCAAACCAGAAAGAAAATTATCTTGAAACCTGGAGGTAGCGGTTCTCTAGGAGGTGTCATCATTCGCTCCCTCTTAAAATGGGATCCCAATGCCCCCAAAGTCCTCCCCAAGAAAAAAGCCACTTCCAGACCTCAACGGACCTAGAAGAAAAAGAGCAGCGGTGTCAAGACAGGTCACAGCCGTCGAAAAAGAAAAGTCCCCAGAAAAGACCCCAGAAAACAGCTTCTACCCGCAAGAGAGGCACTTCGGCCAGGACGCAACCTTACATTCCCAAGCCACGACCTGTAACGACGGTGAACCTGTCGCCAGTAGCCTCAGGTTTTTCCACGTCTCCGTTGCTGGTGATGCCAGCCGAACCCGATTTGACACACATCTTTCCTAATTTGATGAAAAAATGGAAACCCGTGTCTCCAAGAACTTCTCCTCAAGTGGTGACACCCCATCCCACCCACATACCTCTTTAGCCGCTGAGGCAGCTGCTCACAAAGTACCTGCCTCCAAAATCCAAGTCCAAGAGACATCGGGCATATTATACAGTTTACTAGATTTATCCAAGCAAGAACTGTCCCGATTTAGTCCGTTGCGAACCCCTCCACGACGCGTCATGCCTGTCATGAAAATGATATGACGAACCGACAATCAGTGGCGACGCATTCCAGTATAAAAAAAGACCTGGGGCAAACGATGGTGATCAGTGTTTTTGTGCTCCTGAACGCCAAAAGATGTTTCCTCAAAGAAGTGCACACCGCCATCGTCGTTCTCCTGTCCACAAAGGAAAAGGAAGAAGAACAGGACAGTCTAGTCATCGGAAAAAACGCTTAGCCAAGCATGGACTTCTACCCCAGAAAAGACACACTCGTCCATAGCAAAAGAGGAGCAACCAAAGGGGAGGATGTTTTGGCGATGTATTTCCAATGATATAGTCAATAAGGTCGTCAAAAGGACTGGTTGCGAACCATTTGACCTACTCCAAAAATACTCCCCCCCCAAAAAAAAAAAGAAGATAAAAGGGCGTGTGCCAAGTCATCCACGTCAGTGTATTTTGTGTGTGAGTGTGCTCCGGAGCAAACAAAGAAAGAAAGATGTTACCCCCCAGAATCCATCCCTCTTCTACTCCCAAAGGAAACACAAGGAAAGGATTGCCACCTTGTTTAGCCAAACATTGGGTCATGTTGTCCGTCCTGTCCGAAGCCCCTCCACCGATGCGAATAAAAGTATTCAAACTGCCTCCCAAACCGTCGTTGATACCGTGTGCGAATGTTGTCTGAATGTCATGAAAGGCACGATACCTTTGTCTCAATATCAGAAAGCATGCTTAGCCAAGCATCGACACATTCTTCGCCAAATGGTCCAAAAGAAAATACCTATTCGTGAAGAGAAAAAGATGTTGGTACAACGCGGTGGATTTGTGCACCTGTTGTTAGCACCCATCAAAGCCACATTTGTACCAGCGATTACATAATTCGTAGAAGCTACTGCTGCACAAATGGCTAAAAAAATAAGAAGGATCAAGGAGATAAAAGGAGAACTCTGGAGTCAAAAGATCTCAGACGTGACTATTAAAATCCGATGGAAGGACGAAAAATGGCTTTAGTGCTTTACAAACAATGGACGGAATTCCATCGTTGGCAAGAACAACGGACCCCTCATTTACCTCCCAATCCTCGTTTGACCGAAATCTCCCAGTTACAACACGAATTGCAATCGTTGATGGATTGCAGCGATTTGTCAAAAACGGAAAAATCGCAACGGTACGGTCAATTGTTGCAACGACTGCAACTCTTTCACCAGAAAGCTATAGTCGAAACAGCTCTGCCAACTCTGAGATTTTAAGGCCCTGATGAAAAGTCCATCACCTACCCCCCTGCAATCATGACAGACGCAGCCCCACGGATGCGTGAGGAAGAAGAGGTACGAGAAGTCTTTCAAACACCGTCAGCAGCTACCATCCCTAGCAAGATTGCAGCGTCCTTGTTGACCCCTTCCCCTACTCCCCAACGAGAAGAACTTAAAGCTTGGGATCAAAAGATGATGTCCACTCCTCCTTCGACAGGAGTCCAAATGGAAGAAGGGAAACCAGAAGTGAAAAAAGAAAAGAAGACAAAAGCCATCCTATTACCACCACCACCACCACTACCCTTTGCTTCTACTCCCGCAGCAGATAGGACACGTAAAGCCGTTTGCAAACCACCCCCTTACCCCATCCAGAGTAGCATCAGTGAAGAGTGGGTAACTTATTAAAAACGTACTCATGGACGAACGCCTAAGCCAGCATTTACTACGATCAAACCCATGCAGCAGGTTACGGCGGAGTTCAGCAATTGTATCGTGCTGCCAAAACCCGACTCAAAAGTGTCCGTTTACCTCAAGTGCAGCGATGGTTACAAGAACAAGCCACGTACACCTTACTCAAACCCATTCGACGAATATTGTCCAGAAGTCGCACTCGAGTGGAGGGCATCGATCATCAATGGCAAGCCGATTTAGCCGTTGTCTCTCATTTGGCCACCTTCAGTCGTGGCTACAAATATTTGTTTTGTGTCATCGACGTTTTTTCCAAATTTGCCTCGGTCGTGTCATTGACTTTCGAATCGAGCACTGAGTTAGTGCTAGCCCTGACACTAGTGTTGAAACAAAGTGGTTGTCACCCTCTTCGATGGAAAACCGACAAAGGCACCGAATTTCTGAATCAAGCTTTCCAAAACGAATTGAAGAAACGAGACATTCATATTTTTCACCACCGAGAATCCCAAAAACAAAGACAGCATCCTGGAACGTTTTCAAACCACCTTGAAATAACGCGTTCAATCAATCTTACCTAACTAGTCAGCTGCAGTAAGGATATTTACCCTTGCCAAGCGTACCTGGAAAATCTCTTGACGTACGGAAAAGAGGCCAAGAACACTCATCTAGATGTTTGTGTGGTTTGGAAACCTGACATAGCAGGCGAAGAAAAGTTTAACGACACAGTCCTAACAGCAGATGACGATCCTCACAATGTGGGTTTTAACGACCGTCGAAAGAAAATCCTGCAAGGACGTAGTTTAGAACTGTTAGATCGTTTGCATTTGGACATGTGATTGCAGGAAAAATATTTGCTGAACGGAGTAGATATCCGACTGAGACTGAATGGCAGCAGTACTGCTTTCCATTTGATGACCAATGCCAACGAGTTCAAAACCATCATCCAAGAAGCCAGACTCTATGTGCGTCGTGTGGAAGCGTTACCTAAAGAGGGAAACGACATCAGTCACACTTTGAGCAGAACGACCGCCAAGTATCCGATACGACGCGTGGAAGTGAAAACTTTCACCATTGCTGCTAGACTCCGATCCAAGATCGAAGATCATTTGTTCCAAGAACAGTTACCCAAACGTTTAATCGTTGGTATCGTTAACAATGCAGCCCTCAACGGAGCTGTCACTGCCAATCCTTTTCAGTTTAAGCACTACAGTGTGTCCAAGATCGAAGTCAGTCTCGATGGCAAGGACTTGTGTACCAAACCCTTTGAACCTAACTTTACCCAGAAGAATTACTTGAGATCGTAGTGGTCTCTGTACGAAGTCACTGGACAGCTAGGGACCAACACCAGTCATGGCATTTCATACGATGATTACGCAGGAGGCTACTCTTTGTGGGCCTTTGATTTCACACCAGACCAAGGCAGCTACGAGGGACATTTCCAGCCGATAATATCCGGTCAACTGCGTGTGGAACTTCAGTTTGCAGAAGCTCTAACCGAGACGGCGAACTTCATCTTGTATGCCGAATTCGATGATACGATAGAAATCAACAGCTTGAGAGAAGTCATTCTAGACTATTAGAAGCTACGGAAGACTCTTATCCCTCTTTGAACGGTGGAGAATCTTCAGAAATGGAATGGGAGGACAAAGAAGACAAAGACGAAGAGGACGTGGTGGTCATGTCCAGATGGCCAGAATAAGAACAACATTTAGTGTCCTGTTTTGCTAAACACCTGGCAGATAAAATTACGGAACTGACCAAGAAACATTGCTATGGATGTCAAAACAATCATCCCAGTCAAATTCAACACGATCAATGTCTGATGATGAGTCAAGAAGAAAAATTGGACAAGTATCTGGATGACGCTTGGGATCTCATCTCGGAAGAAGCAGTGTTTCATTCAGTGGTATAAAGACTTGCGTGACCACTCTTGCCCTCCATTGACTGCTCTAGAGATCCGTCGCATGGAATCTTTCTTGGACCAAGGTACGAAGACGGAGCTAATAGACATTTACTTGTCAGAGATTTTCAGGGAAAAAGTCAGGATTAAATTGATGATTTATCAGTACCTGTGAAAAAAAAAAAAAAAAAAAAATGGATACCTGGGAACTTTATTACCTTTTGAACAACAGTTCGTATACCTCTTCTTGGAATCCTGTCGTGTGTGCTAAAGATGAACTGGCTCATCGCCAACTTAAAAGACCATCAAGCTTATGTCATCAACACGGACGAGAGACATCTCCCAGGAAACCACTGGGTAGCCGTCTACTTTCACCACGATGCCTGTGTGAAGTATTTTGATTCCTATGGATTACTGCCTTTGGAAGACGACATCATCAACTTTAGGAGAAGAAATGCCCAGACGACACGATTCAATAATGTGAAATTACAAGGCACAGATTCCATGGTATGTGGATAATATTTTGTGTATTTTCTTCATCAACGCAGTCTTGGATATCCCTTAGAACATTTAGTGACTTATTTTGATCGTGACTGTTCTAGAAAAGATGAAAAAGTAGATCGATGGTTTTGTGACCGTTATGGCTATCTCTTATCTTTAGCTAGGAAATGTAGTGTGCATCAATGGCCCAATGACTTCCCTTCGTGGAAGTCTAACATGATTTCACAACGTTGTCAACCTTCTCAAAAATAGTTTGTTTGAAAATTTGTTTCATTATTAGTTGTTGGTTGATTGACTAAAAATGTTATTTGATATTATATGAATTGTTTTATTGCTAGTTATTGGATATTTGTTGAATAAAAAATGTTATGTTTTGAAAAAAAATGTGTCTGTCGTTTGTTTTCAAAGAATGAACACTATAGATGCTCTTTGGCTTCTCTCTATCCCTCACCATGAAATCAGCTATCATAGTGTTCCGAGACTAAAAAAACAAAGGATATGTTTTCTATCGCGTTCGCGCTTGGACCATATTAATCGCGGTTGTCTCCAGTCTGACCATCCATGGTTAATGCGTCAATCTACGAAGATGCCTTCAAGACTTGCCAAGCTGAATGAAACCAATGTGAAGTTACATTCTGTCATGCAAAACCTGATACCCAAGCCTGATGAGATAGAGAATGTTAGGATGTTAAAAGTGGTTGAAGACCTGATAGAAGAGGTGTTCAGAGAGAAAATCAAGGAGCAAGAAGAGTGGACCGAGAAGTACAGACTTCAGAAGCAGAGAGAGCAGCAACAGGAGCAGCAGAAACATCAGCAGGAGCCAGACAGAGGCTTTGTAGACTGCTGAGTGGACACGAAAAAGTTCTCTTTCCGCAGAAGCAGACCCTATCCCGTGGGAAAGCCTGTAGCCAAACGGGGACGCAATCTTAGATACGAGATTGCCATAACTCCTCGAACAAAACAGCCATTTTCAGGGCTACCCCATCGATCTAGAAAGAGATACTAGTCAAATTGCGAAAAGATTTGTCTGTCTTTGTGCGTTTGTCTCCAAGTTTAAAAAATAAAAGTGTGTCTGTAAGAACTTCGTTTCTCTCTCTTTTATGTGAAAACTAGAAGTGAGCCTATAAGCATTTCGTTTCCCTAGCTTGTAAGATAGTGTTGTGTGTATGTGTGTGTTTGTAGTTAGTGATTGTAGGTAAAAAAGGGAATGAGTGTTTCTTTTAGGTCCTCGCGTTCCATGTGATTGATGGTGGAGTAGGTATTGTCAGTTTTTGCGTATGGGGGATGTTTTCCTTCACGTCCGTGCTTCAGACATATAAATCTCTGCGTTCGTCAGTCTGGCTACCCATCGTTGAGTCAACACTTTGAAAAATGAACAGAATTTCAAAGTTACTGGAATTCCAAATGCACCTGGAGTATGCCAGGTACATCATGGATGAGCTGGCCATGGAGACCATCCAGGAAAGTGCTAGAATAGAAGAAGAGGAGGAAAAAAGAATAAAGAAGAGGAGAAGGAAAGGATCCTGCCTCAACGGATACTTAGGCCTCTGTGTGAGGTCAAGCCTAAGGTGAGGATGTCTCCACAGCCACTAGCAGCACCACACAGCCACGTCAACCACAGCCACAGCCACTACCACCAGTACCAAAAGCCGTTGTCCCAGAGACAGAAAACTGGTAGGAGGAGATAGAAAGACAGCGGCAAGAGTGGGAGCTGCAGCGTCCCCCACAAGTAAGGATGCAGCAGCATCCACGGGTCTGGCGTAGAAGACAAGAGGGAACAAGTCTTCACTATCCCTCAAAGTGAAGACTGAGATAGTAAAGCCAGTCAACCCCCTCTGCGCTATCAGCCAACGCTTAAATTTGGACAATGACTGGAGCAGCTGTTGCGTGTGTGGGGCCAGACCTGGGAGGTGCCAGCATTAGCCAGGTCATTTGAAGCTAAAAAATAGACCTTTTCAGGGCTAACCCGATCTCTAGAAAAGAGAGACTGATCAACCTGCCAATTTGTGTGAATGTGGAGTAATGTGACTATAAACACCAACTCCTTTACTGATGTGTGTGTTTGTATGCGTGCACGTACGTTTGTTTGTGTGTATTTGTGTTTGTATGAGTTCGCGTACGTTTGATGGTGTGTGTGTGTGTGTTTTGTGTTTGTAAGCGTGAGCGTACGTTTGTTTGTTTTATATATTAACAAAAAAACTTGTACCTAAACACACAAAAAATTTGGTATTAGTGTGCTGTTTTGTATAAAAATTTATTTTAGGTTAGCACTCTCATCACCAAAAATTTGTTGGGTAGGTGCTATGGGTAGTTAGTATTAAGTGATGTTTTTCTTCACGTCCGTGCTTGAAACATAAAGTTCAGCGTTCGTCATTCGCGCCATATTCTCGACCAACGAAGGAAGAAGCAACACATAAGCAATACAGAGTTAGAGATGAAAGTGCTGATACCAGAGCAAGCCATGAATGCAATCTTAGGCCTTGGTCTACGACTAGCAACAGGCTGGAGCCTTAGGGCTCAAGTAAAAAGAACAACGCTTTTACTAATCTGGGAAGCAAACGAAACAAAGTGGTGAGTAAATGCCCCAGGAGGAAACAACAGAAGACCAACAAATAACAGGAGAGTTACAAAACCCCTGAGTCCGCAGACAATGGGTAGTACAACCACAACTTTTACAGTTATAATTTCTGCTCCCACATTGTCAACACAAGCTACGCTGCCCACCATGGTTACGGGGAACCGACTATCTTCGCCTAATGAGATTCGAAGAAGTATTGGAGCTACATTAATTACACTAAGAAGGGAGCAAAAACCGAAGCACTTGCAAAGGAAAATCAAAAACAATTATCAGCAGTATTTCCTGAAACAATTACACGGACATTAACATTAGTGGAGGAACTGAAAACTACTACAAAACAAACAACCACAACAACAACAACAAGAAGCAGAGAAATAGCGGGAAAACAACAAAAGAAAATTTAACAACCGCAACTGCAGTTATTACATCAAAACAACTTGAATTACAACAACAACAACCCACAACGAGATCAGTGGCACAACATCAAATTGCTACACCACAGTCCAAATTTACCAGTTATGCAGCGGCAATTAAAGACACCACTGACTCTTGTTCCTCTACCAGTGAAGAAATTATAGACGAAGAAGAAATGGATCCTGACACAGACTTCTGGACCTAAGACTAGAAACTACGCTTGAAGATGAAAAAAAAAAGATAACCATTTCATCAGTGCAGTTAAATACCTGGGATGGAGGTCTCTGAAAACACGAAAACCAAGGCCTCAACAATGGCAATTTGGAATCAGGATCCCGAGTCAGTATTACCGGGATGCATATGAAAATCGTCCATTAGCCAGTTTAATCGAGGCAGCAGAACAACTCACGGAGCTGTATGGACTTGAGGCATTACCGGTACAGCGTTATGAAGAAAAACGTACTACGGCTGACTATAAGGAAAATGAAGATTGCCGCAGTACATTCTAACCGCTGCAATTAAAACAATCCTTTTTATGGCTCTATTCAATTGCTTATTATCTTAGTGGTTCAATTTTGGCTTGGAAACCCATTTCGACTAAACCAAGATATAAATGATACAAAGCTCGATCCTTTATCCACCGTTCCAAATTAAAAACCATTGGACCTGATATGGTTGCATAAAAAGTAATTGGTCCCTTATAACAAAAAATTTTCCAATTCTAAATTCAAGAACATACGTACACTATGTACTTTTGTCTTTAATATTAAGTAAAATGAAAGGAAAATTCATAACTAATTCACGTGGCTCTAATTACAAATGTGGCTTACACAAAATTGGTAATAGGATTTACCCATCGTGTAGACAACTGGTTATAAATTGACATTATTTATTATCTGGCGTTTCAGGTATGTTCCGATTGGCGTTTGATGTCTCCTCCTGGGTCCCTCTCCTCCCTGCCTATTCGGACATTAAACAACGAGTGTGTGGGTCGATTCCCACTCGTCTATAAATCAGGTGCCCCGAAGAGCCTGTAAGCACGGAACCGGGATGATGTCATAAGAGCAGTGCCCAATCCACCGAGACGTCTTATCCTGCAGTAAACAGACATTTATTTACATGAGTGCGTGTTGGGTCCATTCCCACTCATGATAGCCTTTCATACAGGTCGATTGGGACCTGTTGGCTAAATTAAATAGCACACTTTGTGTGCAATAATGCGCACCCCCGCGAACAATTAACCCCCGTATGGGGGTAATAACTGGTCGCGTATGCGACCTTAATCAGATCTCATCATCAATCGCGCCATCCAACGTTGAATAATCAAAGAAGGATATGGCTAGCAACATGAAGATGCTGAAATTGCGGAGGTGCTAGATACAATTGGCATGGTGGAGGAAATGCTGGTCGCAATGCAGCTTAGGGCTTATAGCCCGCACAGATTGGCTATGGAAATAAACAATTTAAAGAAAGGGAAAGAGATATTAAAGGACATGATTAAACAGAAAAAGGAAGAAATAGTTAAGACAAAGAGAAGATGAGAGCATGGAATCAAAAATTGAAAAAGAAGAGAAGGAAAAAAGGAAAAAGATGGAGAAGGAATATGAATATAAGACAGATGAGAAGAAAAAGAATATAGTGAAGAAAATAAGAGGCTGGTGGAGAAAAGGAAGAAATTAGAAGAAGAAACCAAAGGCCCTTTTCAGAGCCACTTCATTGCCTCGAAAAGATTTACTCTCTTTGCCATATGTGTGTGTATTTGTTTCTTTGTCTATGTCTATTAAGTTATATGTCCCGCCAAGCGTTATTATTCGTATAGTTTCACCGCTGAACTAGCTGAACTTACTCGCTCTGCAAGCGTTATAGCCTTTTATCCCGCTGTCAGTTTGGCCCGATTGAGATCAGCCACTTGCAATATTGTTGCCATGTCCAGTACCGTGACGTCACCCCACCTGTTCCATTCCTATTGTCCCTATACAACCCCAACTTTCCCCTGTCCCTTTACAGGCCCAGTATTCCCATGTTATTTTCCCACTGTCCCTAAACAGCCCCAGGGGTTTTGTCCATGTTAAATTCCCATTGTCCCTAGAGAGCCCCAGACCCTTTTTGACTGGGATTTCCATTGTCCCTAGACAGCCCCACTTCACTACTTTTATAGGACCATCCATTCGGGATGAGTAACAATAAGATTTTTAAATGGCAACTGAGGCACCATCCCAGATGTCTGAGGGTAGGATCTTCATTCAGGCCTAATCAAACCTTGGAATAAATGTGCGTTTCAATAGAGTCCTCCAAGTAGTTTAGAAATGGTGATAAAAAACCTGCGCTAAATGATGGACAATAGACGAATGATGGAAAACATTCCATTGCACAAGCCCTTCTGGTCTATGGCCCATAATACTAGCAAAAGTAAACTGAGGAGAAAATAATCTTTGTGAAAGCTGAAACAGGTCCCTGTGACACTGCTGTGCTCTAAAGGTAAACTAATTAGTGTTAAACTGTTTATATTTTATACCTACATTCTTACTGTGGCATAGTCATTATAAACAATGTGTACCAACCTTGCCACAAAACATTAAATTGTTATTTACATTATAAACCAATCCCCTAATCATTCATCAGGTCATGGACAAGACCATGTATCCATGTCTCATTTCATGTATAAAGGGTACATAAGACAAGTTAAAACATTTACAAATGATACCTTTTATTGGCCTTTTTCTCACATCATCTATTAACATTACAATACCATTGTGCCCATACATGTTTTATGGGCACCTGTAACACTGTATCAAACAAAATCCTTAAATCTGCTTGCTGTGAAATATTACCACACTACAACTACTCCATCAATTGAGTCAAACAGCATTAAAATACAATACTGCATAATGTGCTGGCAGATCTGTGTCTAAGCTTTTTGCCAGAAATCATATGTAAAACAAATGACACTGATCAACCAGGACATTACACATAACATGTACACAGGTTTACACTGCTACTGTTTGTTCATTTCTGTTCATCTTAAGGGAGGTACAGCAGTAATAACACTGCATGACATAAAACACATTGCTAGCTGTAATTCTCACCAATTCCAATTAAAATGCTGGGCACCTGACTAATTACATCTATGGCCATTCAGAGCAAGTTTTGTAAATTTCTTCGTTTAAGCGGTATTTAGGTACTTATTCAAGTCAGGTATGGTGTGTTATCTGAAGCAAACACAAAACTTCACACAGTTTCTACATACATGCCTCTCCATCATTTAAAGTGTCCTAATTTGCGATTGATCTACACACGTCTCATTCTGTTCCAATTCTTTTCTTTTTTGTCACCATGTCTTAACTGACATGACATAGTTTTTATTTCTTTTGCACAACTACTTGAGGATTCAAGAGTTAATCTAATGCAGCAATTTAGTTTATTTAACTAGCATTTTTTTCTCTGATCTTTCAAGGAAATCTATTTGCAAGATCCATTTAGAGATGGCTAAAAATGATTATACCACAATATGTGGTATTCCTTATAAAGTTTTTGTGTGTGCTTCAAATAATGTGGTTACTAGATGAATTGAACTTGGATAGTACAATAAATAAACTGACATCAGCATTATCTTTATCATCATACAAATAAGATTTTCGACTAGTTACATGGGCTCTGACCACTGTACATATATTGAGCTACTATTGACAATATTTGGAACAGTCATTTTCAAACAAAACACATTCAACAGAGGATATTTATGCATGCTGTTAGACGGCTTTGCTTGCAAAATGCAGACATGCTTAACACCAGGCAAATCAACTCAACAGACAACACAAAATATATTGGTAAATGACTATTTTACAAAGTCCAAAGCTATATTACAAGGTGTACAACCACAATTACAAGGAAAACCCAGAGAATCTCACTGCATTTATATGTAAAAAAAACCTGCTACCAGCCTCCATTACACTGTACTCACTGCCTGATGCACAACAATCTGATGCTGGAGATACTATATCTTTCAAATTCTCAATTAAAAAGCAATCAAATGAGCATTCCCCCCATGGGAATTGTACAAGAATTTCATATTTAATTAAACCTCTGTACATATCTAGTGGAACATTAATCATACTGCTGTTTTTTTGCATTCTTTTAAAAAAAAAAAAAAACAATAATAAAGATATTCTACTGGAATGAATTCCTAGGGAGTGAAAGATTTGTCTATGAAAGCCTGGAATTAATTAAAATCAAATTATCTTCAGAGATTGGCTACCTAACCATTTTACAAGCTTTAAATTAATTAATCATCAACTGAATTTTTTCTTGGGATTATAATCATCTCTAACATGAACAGCTCCAGTGATCTATTTTCACTTTGCAAAACAAGGATGATAAATAAGATTTACCACAAGAAACCAATCTTCTAGCTTAAATACCAATAAATACTGTCTTTAACTTGTGTAGATGTTCAACCAGACAAAAAAAGAGTATTATATATCATGCAGGACAACCTACAAGTTGGCAGAGCAATTAAATCAAAATGGTTGAGAATTTTATTTTTCAAACTTAACTAGTCACCACACCACACCCCTTCCTAAACACGAGTTTAAAGTAATCTAAACGAAATTAAATACCCAAGCCTATATGCATATTTGGTGGATGAAAGCTGATCAGTACAATCATAATTATGTAAACTTAAAGACTGAATTCTAAATATGTATCTGATTACTTCCTTATTTACCAATGTACTCACTCATAAGACAATACCAACTGCAAACACCCAGATCTGGCATTGCATAATGCACTTGCAGATCTGGTTCTGTGCAGTTGGTTAGGAGTAATCAGTACAACAAACAACAGAGACCCTGATCTGCAAGAGTATTATGCTATGGCAGATCAGAATCTTTGCTGTTTGCAATTGGACTCAACTTATATATGGCATATGTGAAAAAAAAACCTGATTACCCAAAATGCCACTGTTTTTGTGAGTACTTGGTAAATAATAAGAAATTCTGTGTCTCCTGGTTTTCCCTGTGCTGTGGACGAAATGCAGAATCTGCTGCAGTGTGCAAAACAAATGGCTATATACAACAGAGCTCTGGTTAGCTGTCTTGGTATAATCGTTCTTGGTACAGCATACAATCATGTCAAATTTAGGGTCAAATTAAAAAAGATAAAGTGTAGTCTAACAATTTCTCAGTAGATTGTCATCTTTTGACTCCTGTGACTCAGGGATTGCCATGTGACCCAGATGAAAACAACATAAATGTATGCACAAACATCATAAATATGCAGAAAAATAAATTTTATTAAACAATGTCCCATTACCATACAAAGTACTGTATATACATGCAAACAGTTCCAATCCAATTGGAAACAACATAAACCAGATCCACCATCACATAATGCACTGGCAGATATGGGTCTATGCAGTTTGCCAGGACTACTGGGAGGAACAAACAACATATACCCTGACCTGCTGGTGCATTATATGATGGAAGATAAAGGTCTATATTATTTCCAGTTATATCTGACTTGCATCTCTGTTTATACAGTAGGCGTCTCCCTCCAAGCATGTCCACACAAGCACGAGTCTTTAACCACAAAGAATAAACTGAGAAAAGTACATATAATTTTTCGATTTTTTTCTTCTTTTTTATATACTACAATTCCAGTTTTATGTGATTAATCAAACAGAACACTCCTGCTTCATGACCAAAATTACAACCTATTTAATTTAGTGATGCAGTTTATTATTAATAACAAATATGATTTTACCATGTTTTAAAGATTTTACAAGTGTTACTTTTATCTATCACTTTATAAACAATTTACAGAATTTTAACATCATTATGCTTTATATTTTCTCTGTTAAAAGCTTTTTATTCTTGTTATGATTACATTATTTTGGAATGAAAAATGATTATGAACATGTAAATTTTTCGATTTGCAGACAGGTATTTATAAACCATAAAAAATAGTAACCGTAGAGACCTAATTTAGTACTGTGATTTTTATGTTCAGCCTCTCAGTTTCTTGTGTCCAAGTGGTTCGTATTAAAGGACAGACCATGCAAATATTATGGAAAAGAAATACTGTGACATTTGGTCAATACTGATATCAAAAGTATAGCATTTAACCACTGTTAGGTCCTTCATTTTAACACACTTCATTACACCAGTGCTTCTGTTATAAGGTATGTATGGTCATGGACCCCATCTTATTATTCAGTAATAGAATTTTATGTAAAATGTACTTGATGATAACATGGTTTCACTAGATGGCAGCTCTCCAAGACTGACACTGTAATGACAGAATACTGTACTTGACAATAACATGGTTTCACAGTAAGTCAGTATACTCCAGGAATTCCACTGATGATGTTTTCAGGAGTGTTGTGTCAGTCATTAGTACTGGGTTTTTTTTTTTTTAAATACTGCCAGTTTCCAATATGACTTTAAAAAGAAAACATCATTCAGATGCTGAAGACAGGAAAGACATGAAAATTTCAAATTACTGAAAATATCACAGAGTGTTAAAATGGACTAAATATTTGCATTTTATTCATTTACTTTGTCCAGTACACACAAGAACGTGCCACTGTGACTGTTTGACAAATGGACACTGCTTTATGTTTTAATTTCTGGTAAAAAGTATCACTTTGGAATTTATGTTTTATGGTGTCATATGTTTGTAGTAAACACAGCTTTATTCTTCCATGTTCCTAACATAATAACAGGACTTTTATTAAACAAAACTTTAGTAAACTTTTGTTAAAAAAAAGCTGCATTTTCTTTCCCCAATATTTTTTAATACTCATTAAAACCCCTTCAATTCTTATACAGTATTAACAAATTTAATTGGTCAGTGTAAAGTTGGGTACATGCACTTACTTTCACTTTTCCATATGGGATAGTGGAACACAATAGTCAGTTGCATTAAATAAATATAAACTGCCCATTTCACTGTAACCTGTTTTTTCGACATAATAATCAACATCAACCAGGAAGGAAAAGGTGCAATGATACGCTGATTTCTTGATGCACTAATTCAAATTAGTGACATGTTTGCAATTACAACAAACCTTTATACAACATGGAACAGTACAGATCATCTGCTGTCCAATAATGCACTAGCACAACAAGGCCTTTAATGCTGTAATTACTGTTACAGTACACAGTGCATTATGCAGACCGAGTGCTTCACAGCTGGATAAATGTTATAAACGAGAACATTTTAATGTGAAAGATACATTTTTAATAGAAGAGCTTTAGTACTGTGATCAGCTAAGGTAGTACATAGTACAGGTTCTCAAAATACTGACATTAAAAGATAAAAAATTTTAAAATCTGTTCCCAAAATCTGGGTTAACCAATATAGTTTTTGTCACTGCCAATAACCTAATACATCCATACTGCATGGAAACTGAAGCACTAATGCTTAAGTCATGTAATCTCTCTAATAGCTATTTACTTTTAATTGGTGGTTTTCTTTTAGAAAATAATTACAGTGACTATCAGAACAAATTAAAGTGGGTTGTAAACATTTCCAAAAACCTTTGGAGTTATAAGATCTGAAATTGTATGTATCATATAGCCAAATCTGTCTAGGTGTCCCACTTGGTTGCTAGGTGACCCACTTGGTTGGACAATCTCGTTTCTGACTACTTACTGATACCTGAAATAGTACAATTGGGTAATTTACATTTACACCTATGTGATTTGATTGGGCAGTTGTTCATTGGAATGTTTCTGTTGTGCAAAATATTAATAAAAAATGTAATGCTTGGTCGAGATGTCCATTACCCAAGTATGTTTACAATGTAAAACTTAATAGTACACACTGCCAATTCATGCTGGCATCTAAAATGAAAACTTGCAAAACGATCCTGGTTAAACTCTAAATTATATGACAACTGATAAAAAGTTTATTTAAATAATCAGCTAAAATAAACCCTGTTATCTTAACAGATTTATTTCCTGAACAGCTTGTAGCATCAAACGAACAGTGTATCCAATACACCCTTACTACAACTGTGACAACGAGCACAAATAAACAAGGCATTAAACATTCAACAATCCTGAAAACGAAAACAAGACAGCTGCACAATGCACAGTAAAAATTAGCCTGATGATACATACAAGTCATCTTATTTACAACACATGAAACATTACTTTTGTCACTCGTTGACATGACAAGTCAAGATAGGATGTGGAATGAACCAACCTTGCCCCCATTTTTACATTTTTCTTCTATAAAAAATGTTGAAGCAATTTACACCCATGGATAACATCTCATGAAATCAAGGATGAAACAAACATGTAACAGTAGATATCAAAATATATGGGATTTTCTTTATCATAACATGTTGATATTCCATTTAGGAGGTGAGCTAATGATAATTTTACAACAAGTCAGTCCCCGCTGTGAAAACTTCTGTCGGACAACAGACCTTTTCAAAACTGAAAAAGTATCCTGAAATTGTCCCTAAAATAACACATGCCATCATCCTAAGCATCAATGTATGCATTCAACCAGACTTCTTTTGGGGTACACTTTCCCACAATTCTCAGTCCCTTCTGACTGGTCCAAAGCAGTCCATTGGGATTTTAAGTGATAATAGGGTGCCATCACTAGAGTGGCAGTGAACAATTCCTAGAAGCTATGCAATCAATGAGTCTTCAAGTCAAAACTAGACTGTGTTCTTCCTAACTCGATGAACTTATGTTTTCATTCATAGCCAAGGCCCAATCTTCATGTCAACACCTAGACTGTGTTCTTCCTAATTCAAATGAAGATATGTTTCAATGCATAGCCCAGGCAGAGTCTTCTTGAAACGTTTAGTACAAAATTTGGCGACTGAAAATTTTGAAATGCTTTGTCCGTTACCTGTTATGGATTTTAACAACTTTAACATTTTTCCATGCAAAATGCCAGTGATATAATCTGACCATGACAAATTTTTTAAATGGAGCTATTGTTTGAATTCTGTACGTAAATTATTTCAAGAATGAGAGGCTACTGATCTTAATTTTCCATCTGGCAGTGTCTTTTACTACTAGACTCAGGTACAGATGTTCATAATTAGGGTAGACCTGATGCACAAATTAGAGACAAGATGACATTACAATGATTTTACATTAATAAAAAAAAACAACAAGCATTTACACATATTATCATTCCTTTCCAAGTTTTAACCAAAGCTAAAATTTAAACCATCATGTACACAGGAAAATAAATACATTTGCATTTCTTTCTCTGACAATACATAGATGTCAAATGTCAAGTCATAAAAAACTTTTCAGCACTCAAATAAACATTCGTTCATTTCAGATGCAGCTTATTTTTAAATGAACTTCTTGTTAACAAAATAAAATAAAGAGAGGTGTTCAGCACATGCGAGTAAAGAAAAACCAAACTTCTTGGAAACAAACAATACAAACTAAAATTTGACCTATTTTCAACATTAAACTTGATATTCATATACAACATGTACCCAAGAGCAAACACCTGATACCAGTACATTTTGCATATGAAACTGCTCACATTGTCAATGATGGGAGTGTAAATGAATGCCAGAGGTAAAGAACATCTTATGCAGAGCAACAATGATGACAGTGGAAAATGGTAAAGATTATGATGAGGTTGAAGCCTAAGGGTAATTTGTATTCTTTACCCTCAGTCATCAAGCCCAAGGGTAAATTGTATTCTGTACCCTCAGTCATCAAGCCCAACGGTAGCTAGTATTATGTACCCCCAGACATCATGTTTCCACTAGATACTGAGTACATTGGTTTTCCCTCTGCCATTGACAGTTTAAGTGATTTTATATGCAGGGTATAATAATACGCCAGAAGACCAGGGACAATGCTGATGGTTTAGCTAATCATATCAAGTAACAGTGACTTTATCCCGCAGCATACAATGACCAATCTATATATAAAGTTTGTGGTTATAGCCCCCTACCCTCCTTGTTTAGTGGTGAATACAAGCAAACAAGGGTCAATGTCATAGTCACCGAATTTAGTTTTTGAAAAATCATAAGTTAGTTTATAAGTTTTGAAATAAAGGAACATCATTTTTTTGTACCATGCAACCATTTATAATTATTATCCTCATTGACCCTTCGTGGCTTGTGCCTTTGTCTGGATCTGGCTAAATAAAAGAACTATACTGCTAAACAATGGATGACAATGATTCATCTTACACATTTTAGAATTTTTGAACCATTTACATGGCAATGCCGAGACTATTTAATCCATTTCCACATGAAGTGATGGGCTTTTGTAATATTAATCCCACTTCCTTCTTGTGGAACCTCTTGGTGTTCATGGCTATTTCCATTCAAATGCATACTAACATGCTTGAGGAGTCTCTGTTTTTAAGAAAGAGTGAATGCTATTGGAAAGGATTTATTTGCTAAACTTATGTTAAAAGTAGTCAAAGCTTTCTGAATTGTATAAAACAGCTTACTCCTGCATGCACAAACCGATATCCAAAAACAGAACCACATAAAGATTCTCTGTCAACACTCGTAAAAGTTACTAGGACTTATGTACAAGTCACCAGGATTTCAATGGCATGAGATTAACATTCTGAAAACCTGTCACTTCGAGTGGAAACATAAAACTGAGATATGAAAGGTTAGTTTGAAAATTTACAATACTCCAAATAATCGAATCATTTTCATCCAATTTTTAGCAATATGGTGCTTCTGTTTTTGTCAGATCTATATTAGGAAACAATCTGCAGTGGGGACCAGGAGAACTATAAAACTTCAAAACTTGGTGCAGTATTTTCCATTCTTAAAATAGCATATACACTCTCTAATGATCATGTGATCAAATCTTGCACTTTTAAATACTGTGAGCGAAATGCAAAAAATACTTAATTCTTTTAATGAATGGACCTTTATCTTTAAAGTTGTAATAAATACCTGTTCTATAATGCATAAAAACCTAATTATTAAGAATGACTCATACAATGGTCTATTTAGCTGACAACTAATTTCTACTAAGATCCTGTATCCAGATTTCTTGTTCCTATTATTCAAACAACTTGCAACAATTTACAATATTTTTTTTTATTGTTCTGCCACCCAAACCTTGAAAAATAATTTCCCCATCACTGGTAGCTACTGTTCATTATTTATCCTATATCTATGATTTATGATACAAATGTAACAAATTATATGGATCAGGTCAATCTATTCTACAGACCATGACTCCTTAGGGGTGAACATCTCTCTTTATTACCTTGTATGTGTGTGTGTGTGTATGTCTATATATATATATATATATATATATATATATATATATATATATATATATATATATAAACACAAAAAATCATCTTCATCTTCAGATAAATTACTACATCTATCTACTGTATACTTTTGCTGGACTATTTACAGATGAAAAGTCACAGTCCTGTTTGGGTGTAGTATCTGTACATATATTTCCAATGTGTTTGCTATTTACAGTATACTGTTGGAGGAGAGTTCTTGGCCAAATACACAAAACCTTAATTAAATCCTGGAAAGTTCTGGGGAAATCCAGACATCCCAAAAGATACCTAAGTCTGCTCTGTGTGTGTGTATGTGTCCCTTTCTTCTATTGTGCCTGGAATCCTGAAAGAAACAGAAGAACATAACTGAACAAAAAAGTCATTCATTTTTAAAATTTATGGAAAATTCTCAAAATAGTCCCAAAAAAGACTTTGAGCTTTTATCATTGCTGCTCAATTCTTCTTTTATCTGTGCATGAAGTTTAAAGGATTTGGAAATATTCTGCAAATGCAGTAGAAGACAATCAAACGGGGTGGGTGGGGGTTATATCAGATCATTCATTCAACTCAGACATGGCACATTCAACTCAGACATGGCAGTTTCTGAACAAATTTTAATGTTTCCTGTCTACATGCACAATGCTGCAATACCATCCACACAGTAGCATAAACCGTTTTTCCATTAATTTGTTTTTATACATGTATTAAGTGTTTTCTGGGATTTCACTTCTTCTCTAAGTGAAAGTTACTAATTTATAATCTATAGATATGCAGTGTTCTTCATTAGAATAAGGCAAGATTTGATGAGAAATAATCACAATAAAACTCTTTACCTGACTGGTTGCAATCTTATGTGTATCATTTTTCCTTTACCTAACTCTAACAGCATCATCTATCAGTAGCAGATAAGGCCTCACATTTGGCAGTACAATAAAACAAAAATGAGGAATCCAATGAAGGGGCTTATGCTCTACTGCCTGGGCAAAAAGAATTTCCAGGAATTCAAGATAAGACCAATTTTAACTTTTTAACTGCTGAGTGCTGAAACTGTCTCTCATATCCTTTAGTGATAACAAAATTTTTAACTTTGCTGCTGTGGGTGGTGGACATACTGGTTGTCTCACTGGCACAATTTTCATTTGGGACAAAGCAAACATCATTATAAGTCTTTTGGTCAAAACCACATGTCATAATATTCATCCACTGACAGGGAGTAATGACAACAAGATTTTCATGAAAGCTGTCATGGCAGCCAGATGGATTGTGACTGGTGCTATTTTTATTTACAACCAGGTAGGTCTCAGAAGAAGTCTATTGGTAAAAACTCCCATGTCAATATAGACATCCATTTAGGAATAGAGATAATATTTTCAAGATTGCCACAATATTGGCCATTTTGAGGGTTAGTCATTTAAGACAATAAGAAATAGTGAAAGCAAATTTTCAAAATGGCCAATGTGGCAGGCATACTGAATATCTGAATGGCACAACTCAGGCCAAGAAGACATCATAAGACTTTGTTTAGTAAAAATCCCATGTTGACATGACCATTCATTCAGGAGTAGTAGTGACAACAATATTTTCAAAATGGCCATCGTATTGATACCATTATCATTTTGGACCAACTATATACATCGCAAGTCATCTGGTGCAAAATCTCATAGCAATATTACTTTTTATTCAGGAAGAATGGGGTTTTCAAGACTGCCACAAAGGCAGCCATATCAAACATCAGATTAGTACCATTTTCATTTATGACCAAATAGATAATTCTGGTGAAAATCTCATGGAAATATTTGCTTTTCATCAGGAGGAATGTGATAACAAAACATTAGACATCAGATTGGCACCATTTTGACCAACAAGACATGAGAAGTCTTTCAGTGAAAAGCCCTTGTTGACAGGACATCCATCCAGGTATAGCAAAAACAAGATTTTTGAAATATCCTATGAGGTAGCAATACTGGATGTCCCAGCAGAACCATTTTCATTTAGAACCAACAAGGCCATGGGATGACTGAGCATGTCAAATTTCATGGCAATCCTTCAAAGCAGTATGTCTGGGCAGGATGTCCACCAGTTTATTTCTCTTGCACGGAATGTGGCGGACTGTGAGAGTGAGCTCCAACCTTCCATACGAGGTCCCAGCAGAAGGGCACAAATGCCCCTTGATATAAACAATTGTGTTGTCCATAGTGACCATGCTGTAACCATGTCTTGTGCAGTTACTGCTCCCAATAATTACATGAAGAAAAGCTCCTATGGCTAGATTGGTGATGTGATGGGAGGAATATTCCTAAGACCACAGCCCCGTAGGATTACTCCCTGGGGCTAAAGCTGAGTATCCCAGTTTTAATCTGAGGTGTCCATGTAAAGGAATGAGTCATGTTGATGAACATGTATTGAAACTCCGGCCAAGATCCTGTCTCAATATGTTCATGTACTCAAATGGTGATGACTGTATGGGGTCTTTGGGTAGTCTCCACTTTGGACAAAGCAAGAAATGGGGAGGCTACCAATCTTGCTGTGAGAGAAAGTATTTGTGAAAATATGGATTGTCCACTGACAGTTGAGAAAATACCTCCTCATGGAAACAAAATTCTGAGAAGGTATCAGCTCTGACCTCAAGATTGGAGGTTGGAACTGAACGAGTCAGCATCCCCCAAAAGAGATGAATCCTTCTGAAAGGCACATCAGAATTTGGCATGTATTAACAAGTTGTCAAAGTACTGGATGATGGAACTCCCAAGGGTCTTAAATTTGCTGCTATTACACCAATTACAGATGAAGGGTCTAACAGTGAAAGCTTGGCTGAAAGGAAGAGCCCAAAATTAAATGATCTTCTGTCACAGACAAAACTGCAGCAATTTCCTGTAGGCTGGGAAGATGGAAATGTGCAGACAGGCATACTGGAGATCTATTACGACCACCCAGTTGTTTGTTCTAATGGCATTCATGACTAAGGCAGATATTTTCATCCTGAAATGCTCTTCCAAAATAAACTTATTCAATGGGTTAATAGGTTGAAACTTTCCCTGTGTGTTGAAACTAGAAATATCAGAAGAATGTACATGTCTTCCCATAGTTGGAAAAGGTGGAAACAAATGGGGATCCTGGAAAGAGGTGAATTATCCAAGAAGTGAAACTGGAAACTTGCCTCGATTCTGCCAAAGACCTATGCATCAAATGTGACTAAATCTGACTAAACCTCAGAAAAATATGATTCTATCTAGCAACTACAACAGAGAGAAAAGAGGGCCTTGGCAAGAGAGAATGTGTCCTCCTAGAACTGGCTCCTTCCATCTTCCACTGACTTTCTTCCTTCACCCATGTTACAAACAGAATGAAAGCTGCTTTAAACAGGGTCAAATGGTTCACTTAGTTCCCCTGCTTGCAAATGTCAGCAGGGGGTCACTATCAGCTTCCAGGATGAGGGAATTTCTATGCCAGTTTAGCTGGGGCCTGTACTACAGCCAAAGACCAGCAATGCTGATCTCTCAAGTCTTGTGAGTCCTCAGTTGACATCAGTCCTCCAAAGAGCATTTCTGCATCAAGAGAGGCAGTTCATGAAAGGCTTTCGTTATGCTCCTGCAAAGCCTTTTATGTCTCCAAGGCAGTATTGCTATGGATACAGACAAGCTTGGCAGTGAGTGCCATTAACATTAAGAGTGTATATCTCAATGTTTTGGGCACAACCTCCAACAATTTCTGCAATGCAGCCTGAGGCAACAACAATTCCTTCAACACACGAAGGAACCAGCCCAAAAAAGACTGGCATAGAAGGCTATAGTAACTAGTGTAGAAGCCTCCAAAGCTTTCATGGGGAGATGGGCCCAAGTCCCTATCAAAATCCCTACCTGGGCAGTATCCAAGCACAAGGCAGGGGACTCAAGGGGTCCCACTGATGTCAATGAAGTATCACAGGGCTAATATGATTCATCTCCCTACTGGTTGAAAATGGGGCTAACCAGTTATTCCTCTCTATCTGGAGAAAAATATTGATGATTTCCTTTTAATGAAGAAGGCAAGTGGCAGTTGTCATTCCCGTCTCTTGTTAATGAGATCAGAGGAGACAGGGATATCTATTGGTCCGGTGATGTATAGAACCACATCATCCAAGGTATCATGGTAGAAAAAGGAGGCAAGGAAGACTTGAAGCTGCTGGGTGGGTGTCCCCAAGCTATGCAGGGTTTAATGACAACATCAAAAAAGGAGGGCTGTTGATCTGACCTCTTCCCATACATGGGTTACCAAAACTAGTCAGATCCCAGTAGGGTTTGAATAAAAACACTGAAAGGGAGAGTATATCAACATGATCCCTTTCCCATGACCTGCAGTTAAAACCTAGTGCCTCATTTTGTGACAGTCATTTGACATACTAACCAATGACTGGAGCCTGGGTTAAAAATGCTGGCTTCTTTGGTGACAAACGTAGTGTTTCACCTAGGACCCAATGGTAGGGGACACTAGGTTCCTCTGTTGTCCAAATGTACGGAGCACACAATATTAAAGGGACAAATAAAAACACTAGACGGTGCGTAAGGCACTAGTAGTGATTACAAAATTGAGATAATCTAGTTTGTATAACAGTTGCCGACTTCTTATCTCTTTTGTCAGCACTACCTTATCATCCTTTCCTTTGTTGCTTGTATTGCACTATCATCTTCTCCTTGGGAACTTTCATCATTGTAAGAAACATTTTATCGAGTGCTCAAGTAACCTATAAAAACATTTTTATGTCTGAATATCTTGTTCACCGGGAAAGAGCTGCACAAAGGAATTATCCATTCTGGATCTTATTTTCATAGTTCACTCATTATCTACCAGTATTATAACAATTCCCATATTACTGGCCAAAATGTATTTTTCACCCTATAAATTTAGTCCCACTGATCATTAACTCAGCCTCTATAATACAACAGTGGCAGCAGTGAGTGACTTGGCACTGCAAGTTCAAATTACTACAAACCCTGAATGTTCCAATTGCCAAATATCTTAATTTAAAATGGATATTAATTGCCGTCGGAAATTTTGTATTGCCCTCAGTGACCCTGACCATTGCTAGCGCCAAGAGATGTGGATGGATGTGTGCTAAAAAAACTATTATCTGGAGTTCTTTATTTTGTCTCAAAAGAAAGGTATGCCCAGGAGTCATAATACGAACAAAAACAACCTGACAAAATATTGCCAGGAAACCTATGATCTTGCACTCAAGGTGCAACACTGCAAATGTAAAATAAAAGCTCCCTCATTCTTTCAAGTTGTAGTGATATACCAAATAAGTAAAAAGAATACCATAATGTGTAAATATAAGTCACTCATGAAGACAAGTTATACATAATAGCAAGTAATGTTAAAAAGATTGCCATTAATTTTAAAACATACTACTGCAAAAGCTGCCTCAGTCTGTACATGTAATAATTTTAAATAAATAAAAGTCTCTGTAAATAAATATACAGCAAAAAGAACCTTGTTCTCCATAATTAAAGTCTGTCAAGACTCTATTTACATCTTATGACTAAATGAAGTACTTGTAGTTTCTTTTAAAGGGACTTTTGATAGGCTTATCTAAGCTTTGATGGTCAAATTCTTCTCATGCATACAAGACTGACAACCATCATAAATCAATCTGGGACTGTTTTCAGAAAAAAATTATTTCAGAAACTTTTCCATTTCCTGATAATAATCAATCTCTGTTCTATAATCCAACAGAATTATCATTGATGATGCTGTGTTCTTTTTATAACTTGCCCAGTCAAAGAAATGGTTTTTGCATAATACTGTAATCAACCAACAAAGGCAGGCCTAAAAATAATCATGGTAGAATTGATTATCATGAAAGAAGCTCTAATTTTTTCAATTAAGCAACAAATTCTGTCTGTATAGACTTGTTCTAAATAACGTCTCAGTTTAGCATAACAATATTAAGTCTGGCTGACACAAGTTTGCAAACTTGATTTGGAATGCTGAATTTGACAATGGTGCTTCATGTATGATTAAGACCTGTTTCAAAATTCCATCTTGAAATTTCAATAAACTGTAACCTGTGTAGTGGGACAATTTTAGCTGCTTACTGGAGTAGCCATTTAAGATAGGTAAATAAAAGTCAAATGATGAAGAGGAAAATCATGGCTGCATTTAAAAGGCAATTACTTATGGTAGGTGCTATTATGCGAGTACAGCATTTCTTTTTAGGTCGCAATAAGTGATGGTGATCTGTGTACATCAAAATTTGTACAATGGAATGTGTGTGATTAATACAAATCTACACAAAATAGAAAAACAAGGCAGAATACATGCTACATAATGCAACCTAATTCGACTGTAACTGCCAGATCTAAGCAGACACTTGCATATTATGTGGCACTATTGATACTCATCAAGTAACATATATACTCACAAGTCCTGCTCCAAACAAAGTTCCTGAACTACCATTACAGAATGTGCAAGCATATCAAGGTCTATGTTGACTGTTCTACTGATTACTCCAAATGAACTGTAATGATTCAGATCTACTAGTGCATTATTCAATGGCAGATCTGGGTCTATGCAGTTTGCAGCAGGATCTAACTTGCATGCAAGTATATGCAGTGTATTCACCATGACTTGTATGCAAGTATATGCAGTGTATTCACCATATTCTGATTATAAGTCCACCACACAATGAGTATACAGATTAACATATCCACACTGCTAAAAAGATTAGCACAGCATATCCATACTAGTATACAGATTAGTACAGCATATCCATACTAGTATACTGACTAACATAAAAAGTCCACACTTGTATACAGGTTAATACAGCATATCCATACTAGTATACAGATTAGCACAGCATATCCACACATGTTGCAACAAGAAATACAAGAAGAGGGTCTATTCCAAGGCAAACTATTGCAGGATTTCCCATCTTCTAAAAAAATCAAATGAATGTGCAAAAAAGTATGCATCATATCTGCTAGCCATGTCTTTGCTTTTATATTAAATCCCCTCCTATATACAGAAAATTCCTCCTGTTTCCTTATTTTTTAAGGGGTGGAGGTGTGGGTCATTTCCACCAATTTTTCACTTCTAGAACAGACCCTGCAAGAGTCTCTCAAAAGTTTGGTTCGCTGGAATTTAACATCACCTTGACCACATTAATGGCAACTTCATGCTGAGAAAATGGGGCACATAGATGGCATCTTCTATCCTTTCATTTTTATTACTGCTGAATAATGAAACCATTTATGGTGTTCTTGAGTACTTCAAATTTGATAACAAAACTATTTTCTTACATGTCTGAGTTATTGAGATACCTGTAAGTGCTGTACAAGTTTCTTCATGGACTCTGACCTTGTATCTGATGTCATGGACAGAAGATGAGAAACATGTCCCAAACAATGTCAAGATACACATGCATGCTAAGTTTGGTTGGATGGATAATTAATCAATTATTTTTTTAAATAAAAAACCTAGGTTACTAAAATGGCATTGTTCAAGGAGTTCTTAGCAAAACATTTTCAGGATGACCATTATGGCAGCCCTTTTCTAGGTTGTATTATATTAACATCAATTTAACCATATATTGCATGAACCTTTTGGTGAGGATTTCAAACATGACCACCATGGTGGCCATATTGGATGTTATATCACCACCGTTTTTTAAATCCAGAATCAGCTAGATATGATAACAAATCTTTTAGATAAAATCCCATGCTGATATTACCAATCCATTCAGGCAGGGTAAGCAGTAACAAAATATTCAAGATGCTGCCATGGTGGTCATAATGGTTGTAAGATTGGCACTATTTTCATTTTGAACCAATTAGATCCCACAAAAATCATTTCAAAGAAACCCCATGCTGATTACAAGATTTTCAAGATGGAAACCAAGGTAGCTGTATTGGTTGTCCTATGGGCACCATTTAATTTAGGACCAATTAGATCTTGTGATGAATGTGCGTGTAATATTTAGTTTCAATTCTCCATTTGTTTAGAAGCAGAATCAATAACAAATCCTATGCTAACAGATGGATGGACAACAGACAAGATGACATCAACGAAGTTCTTCTGGTCTCTAAGTAGTACATCTATATGCTTAAAATGGTAGCATGATCAAACAGAAGTTCAAGAAATATCAATGTTGTTAATTGCAAACTAACCTAACCCTAATTCATAAGAGTAATTAAACTGAAATTGCAGTTTAAAGCATTTATAATTGTCAATATTCATTAAATTTTTCATTCTTAAGTTTAAGTATCTCGATAGTGTAGAAATTTTGACATTAGTGTTATTGTATTGCCATTGTACAGTTATAAATAATATCTGTTTATATATCATTATCATCAGAAGATATCAGGTGTACTGCTCTTGTATTTTATGGACCAGTCCACATGTTTATTTACTGGGGGGTTGGGGGTGGTGGCGAATGTCAAATTAGTTTGTATTCCGTTCTGATGTTAAATGAATGGTCTGGCGTGTGCACGCACGCACGCACACACACATACACACACACACAACCAGAAACAAAGAATTTCAAGTGTATCACAGTATTAGGTAATTAGATCTGGACTCTACAATGAAGAATGCTATTTTCAATAACTTTTTTATAGTGCCATCAGATATATATTTTTGATTCAGTATTGCCCTACATCATGTAAACATCAATTAAGTCAGAGACAACTAACTCAATTCCCCCAGACTATAATCTTAATGCTTGGCCAAATTACTATATGTCTGTGGCAAGACTGGTAAATCACTCTTACATCCAACGAACAATTCACCCAACTGGAAACACTTAAACTGATGAAGATGATACAATGCATATTCTGAGAAAAATTCCCTTGTAGGTACCCACGATAAAAATCTAGTCCAGTAAGATCTGCACATATACATGCAGGAGTGCCTCTGTGCCAACTGATAAAATGAACATGGTTTTCAGTTTACATGTCGTATTGCATACAATTTACCTGCATGTAGACTGCTTCTGAAAAATTATATCATTTATTCTCATATTTATTTCCATCCAATCAGTGACATTCACTTTTTAAAATATGGCATTTAACATACCAGCACGCACTGACTGGTTATGTCGTGCACAAAGTAATTTGCCGCCTGTGACCATTATGAAGCTGTTGCTGATTCCAGTTAACAGGGATACTTTCCACTTCGTATATTTTTTGGTGGCATTTTTTCCCCAAACTATTTGTGGAACTAAAAACTGCCCCAAAAATTCATATCTTATTTAAATTTCAGGCTTTGTTAATAGCAACCAATGATATACTTAATAAATGGCATAAAAAAATACTTTTTGTTAAACATTTTATGAATGAAATATACAAAGCTCTGGCCTTGAAATCATAAAAATGTTTATATTTCATGTATGTGGTCAATATACATTTTAAATACTATAAAACAGGCTATCCCTAATAGCTGCATTACATTTTAAAACTAAAATGCTGAGCAAACTAAAAATAGTTGCTGAGAACCCCAGCATTCACTGGAATAAAATCTCCCAAATGAAGTGCGATTTTTCACTATGGCCTGCTAATCTGAACTCAACACAAATTTATTATCAACAGTCTAAAAGAGTGGCAGAAAATGTATTCGGATTTTACATATAGTGCTTACACAAGTAATGTTTGGGGTTTCCAATAAATGGACACCAAAATCATGTTGGATCTTCCATCAAATGGCCAAAAATGTCATATCTGGATTTTCTGCACACTGGGCAGTGTCTGTTAGGTGTATTAGTCATGGTTCCTTGGGTTTACAACTGGTAATATTTTGTACTAATATACTGCTGTGAAAGTAAGTATCTTTTCAGAGGAGTATACAGCTTTGGTATTATTATCCTACTTCATGGGTTGCAGTAACTACTTGCTTGATATATTTGCTTGACTCGCCATTTTCCTGCATCTCTATACTGTTGGTATAACATCCATGTGTCAACTTTAAGGCTAATTATCTCATCAGCAGGTTAAGTATTTTGGTATCATATGTCTAAATTCCTCATAACCATCGTGAATTGTTTAACAATTTTCACAAAAAGAACATTTGTTGATGATAGGCAAATAATTATCTTGCACTTTTTATATTGTTGTTTGGTTGAAAATTCACAATTTAATGAAATTCCACACACAGACACACACACACATCCTTTTTTTGAGAACATTTTTATTATGGTGATTCATCGATTATAGTTTGTCAACCTGAAAGTTCATATAAGGTCAGGATTCTGGTCCGACATTCTTCTGCAGTACAAGCTTGACCGTTATTGGTTACACAGTAAAATACTTGGACAGAAAAAAGCCCATATGTAAAAATAACCAGTGACAACTGTGATCTTCTCACTAAGCCTATGAAAAAATAAAAGTCATTAAAACCCATGGTGTGTAATAACAGAACTGTAATCTTGTTGTATCTACTGCTGACGTAACCATCTGTGTTTGTTAGAATATGCAACAAATCTGACACTGTAAAACACAATGTCTGCACATCTTTGCAAGTGAGTCAGTATGTGCTACCTAAATTTCTGAAATTTCCGTAAGCAATACAAGCATTTTATTAAAATTTTTTACCACATGCATGTTATAAATAAGACTTCCAAACATAAATAAAAATCCAGCACAGTAACGTGTCACACAAGAACCAATAATTTTTGCTGACAAAAATGTGTGATTTACAGTATCGTTTTCAAGAATTGTCTTAACAGGCAATATATGGATGTAAAGCAATACACAAATATACACAATATGACACAGCAGCAGACACAAACCTACTTCAGAAAATATCCAATGGTGAATCACTTGAAGGTCAAGGTCACTGATCTAAAGGCAAAACATAGAAAACAAAAGATGCAAATAAAAAAGATGAAGTAAACAGGATTCAAAACGAGAAACAGGACAGAATCTTAAATCAGATCAAGAGGCAAATCATTTCCATGACATTTCTGTGTGAATCATAATGAATACGATTTTCACTTCATATAAGGAAAATGATCAATGTAATGATGAGCATGTGTCAGGAACTTGTGCCTGTACAAGGGTGACATCTGGCTAATTCTGATTGGGCATGCAGCATGCAACTGTCTATTTCAAAGGGTGTTTATTTCAAAGTGCAAAAAAGCCATTATCTTACGCATGTGCCATACACCTTAAATTTCCTACTTAAACACTGCTTGCAAGTGACCAATATGGGCACAAATAATACAGCCATTAGTTGAAGGGACTGTGTGTCCTTTTAGAGCAGACCATTTACTTGAAATTATTATGAAACAATCTGACAATGGTGACAGAAGGCAAAAAGGAACAGTAACTGGACGCCTCCATCATTTACCCTTCGTCATGCACTCGACTGCTAATTGTGGAAACCCTGAATGACCAGTGCATTATGCAGCTGGGTGAATGATACCTTAGAAAATAAGGTATTATCAATCATACTGTAATTTCTATTGCCATTAAAAACACATAATGCCTTGGTTTTAGAGATCCATTTCTGTACAACTATCTGGAGGGAGAAAAGGCAATACATTACAAAAATTGTGTCAATTCAAGCCTAAATCAGCAAAAACAACTGGATGAAAGAAAAGCCTTCATTAATTATAGCTCTATGGGGACTGAAATCTTCTCAGTAATATTGCATTTCAAAGACATAAAACAGAAATTTAAAAAAAGTTTGTGTAATCCCCAAAGGACAAACTTAATATGCCTGCCTTCACTTTGTAATCTATGGCAGACCAAAACACTCTAACCTAATTATGTTCTAAGAAAATTATGCAAGTCTTAGAATTAGCTTCAAACTAATTTAGAAGGATTTGGTCCATGTCAGTCGGCACAATTCCGTCAATAGATCTGGGATAGTCTTCTTTGTAGTTCAATTGTAACATGTCAAGTCATACCTATGATTGTACCTTAATATAATTATGAAACACACTATGAATCCTGCTCTAAATGCACAAAATACACCACGCTGATCCAATTTCAAACGAATTTAACATAAAGCTGAGACAGTCATTGTACTACAATGGTTCCACTGATCATAGGAAATGCAAATCCAATCTATATGTCAATTGAGAATTTCTTTTGGAAGAATTTAGGTACGTATAGATTATGATGTATTTAAAAGAAATCTCATGTAAGACTATTCATATGAAACTAACATTTACCGCATTGCAAAAGTCTAACCTTGCTTATTGAGGTACCGATCATTCTTATAGTAACGAAAATGTAACCCAAATGACACAAATTTCTTTATTTCTCTGACAAAAGAGCCTTTACCTCATAATAAACCTATCCATACCACACAGTCATCTTGGCCGTAATTTGAAAAGGTCTTGTTCAAGAAGGTTGGACTTTCACGTCAAAACAAATGTAGATAATGCAATTTAATCTTCTTGCTTACTGGATAAAGACTTCTGACATCTCAATCTCTCTCTCTCTCTCTACATATATAAATATTCCATCTTTTGGAAACCAGTGTACTTGATCTATCTTTTACAAGCATTGTAAAATAAATTGTAATTATATTATAGATAGAAGTACATTGAATTGAAATATTTCCTGAAAAAAAAAAGAATGAAGAACATGCAAAACAAAAGCTGCAGGGTGTTTTAAGCATGTAACACTGAATACCAGTTAGTACAATCCAATTTAAAGGAGTGTGGTGGCTCAAAATGACTTCAACACAATGAAAATATTAAGCTATGAGTTAAAAATGCCTAAGAACTCTTACCCCGACACCTGCAGGACCTTCATTTCAAGGTAATGCTTTTGTAGGAGTATCAACAAACATATCCCACAGACAGAGCTTTGACTTCAATATCCCACTTATTTAATTTCTTCTTTACTAATGTGGAAATGTGGATGGTTTAATTCAATCAAACAAATAATGATGCATGTAAAAACAGAATTTTCAACAAATTCAAATTGAATGTTAAAGTTTATTTTCTAAACAAAACAAATTCTGGTATATGCAGCATTGCTTATAATATGAAAAGAAATTAGTTTTCCATCAGTTTTGGATATTCCACATAAATTGCCCTTTTGGATGCATTCTCCATCCTTTATCAACCTGTACAAATTTCTTTGCTAGGGACTGCAAGTTTGAATTTTCCACAATAATTCATGCAAATAATATTTTAAACACTTCTGAAGGATAAAACCTTATTTGGATGTATCTTTAAACTTCCATCAACCCGTCCTTTTTATTTGCCAGTGGCTGTAAGTTTGAATAACTAATAATGATGTATGCAAATAACATTAGTAGTTTATAAAAAAATATTAAAAAAACACTGTAAAAATCACTTTTGGTTGATGCATACACTATGTATAAGAATCAGGTAGGTTAACAAGATAATTAGTGTATAGTCATGAAATCTCACTGCATTTAACTTTCAACAGAACTATTAAGTCAAAGTGCCTTCATAAAATGTTGTAGTACACTTTGAATGCTCATACAAAGTTTCATAACAGCACAATAAAGTGTATCAAAGATAGGATCTCAATAAAAATTGATAAAGTTAATTAAGTACCCTTTGGAATGCAGGCACATACCAAGCTTCATCATGGTACAGACAAGAGGGTATGAACCTGATCATAAAACATTATATTATGAATGCTAACAACGACAGAATAAAATCACACTGATCCCGGAATATGGCATAAGCCTTCCTGAATTTTATTGCAAGTGGGATAAGATCTGTGCAGTCTATAAGCTTCTGGCTAAAAAAGCTGACTGGACACAGGCCTGTTCTATCACTAATCATGCAAAAAGTGAGAGAGTTTGACAGGAACAGTGCAGTAATTACCATGCCTTGAATCAGTGAGCTTTATACAAGGAAAGGGCAGTTGAAAAAAAAAAAAAACTGAACAGAACAAAAAGTTTGTAAAAAAAATATCACTCACCGGCAAGTCGCCTTTTAATTTTTGTCATGGGCCGGGTCTAATCAAACCGAGTGTCAAGCCATTGGCCACAACCCCTGTTGCAAAGAATAGTTGTGGAATAAGCAAAGTCACACACACAGGGATTTTTAAAAAACACTGAAGTGAAAGAACACCCTCAGAAGCCAAGGCTGAGGTGCCAATAATGCAGCCATGCTCCAAACAACCCTCTCTTACCCTCCCCCATCCCGCGGCTGCTTGTTACCTTGGTTACTATTGAAGACCCAGACTGTTCAAAAGGTGATACACTTAGAGATTGGGGTCTTAATAAGTTCAAATTCAGCCTTGACTTAAGAATAAGCATGTATGACATGTCAGTGTTGTCATGTAAGTAGAACAGATGCTGATTTGCTGAGAACATTTAAAGTACATGTCATAAAGGTCATGTAGGTATGTTGTACTCACATTTCTGCTAAAAGTGTGTAAGAGAGACAGTCACATTATTTATCACAAGATAAACCCAATGGACAGAAGCAGGTGATATCATTAGTTATATTAGTGACAATACATTTGATGTAACTGGTCTATGAAATCTGATGTCAGTACATTTGGGTTTAATGGCAGGTCAGCAGAATACTGACAATGCAGCGCTGATTAAGAGGTTACTTCTAAAATTTTAATCTGAGCATTCTGCAATTTTAAGATAATCTTTGTTTGTATATGTTGAGATGCCAAAATATTTTGAGCTGTTAAAGAGAGAAGACAGTAATATTTGCATATTGAAAGAAAATTCAGGAATAACAGCATATAAGCACAGTAAAGAAATGACAGGAATTTCAAACTCAAAAACTTTACTGTACTGCTGTGTCAGAATCCTGTCACAGACAGATCCAAGATATTTTCTATTGGGGTTAGGGACGGTTTTTATTATGAGCAGGTTATTGTTTTGCTTAAAATGGCAAACTTTCAAAATTGTTTTGTAGAAAAGTATATAATGTCCTATATACTATTTAAACTTCAAGGGAAGGGGTGTTTCAATAATACCTGCTAGATTTCCCACGGCTATGAACAAGAATCAAAGTCTAGCTACATTTAAGTGCTGACATTAGCCAGTTCAACATGCAGATCACCTTTATAGATCTTGAAAAGAAAATTCAGTTGACATGTGTTACAACTGCTGATTAATGTCCACAATCAAATTATCTTCTTAATCGAAAGTTATGGCTTCAGATGTAAATTTCAGGCAATTAAACCAATTAGCATGGTGGACTATCATAGCGTAACATCATGTTCTTATCTGTAATAGGTGGGGTGGGGATTGCTAAAATGAGAGGGCTCTTTAAAAAAATTCTGGAATAAATAAATGAAAAGGTAAAAAGGGTCATATAATAATTACATTATAATAAGCAGGTGTACATGCTCTTGTTCTCATCCTGGATGCAAACTGGAACAACCCGATGAAGTGCGATATACATAATTAACACTAACCCATTAAGCCAGATGGATTTTATAAAAATAATTACCTATATGACATTTATCAGACAACTAAGGTTGATAAGTACTGATATCAATTATTTGCTCCAGCAAATTTTCATTAGCTGATAGACAGTTTAGTGGTGAGGACTGGGGAATACTGTTCATGAATAAAAGTCGAATACTAGTCTGGAAATAAAATCTTATGAAGAACCTGAGAAATAAAGATTGATCATTATCTCTGATGTGACTTGCAATGCTTTGTGCAGACATGGGCCAAGGACACAACCTCCCATTTGATTGACTGCTGTCCATAGTAATCATGTACATAATTTAAAAAGAAAAACAAAATCAAGTCAATTGTACAGTGTATATACTATACACATGTACTTAATTTAAATATTTCTCTTACAATAAATAAATAAATGTATAAAGTTTTCAAAAAATACAGATAAATAAATGATTAGATATACTTGCAAGAAAGGGCTGGGAGTGGCAAAATGCTTGGCATATTGAATTGGTCTAATATTCATCAAAAATAAAAAAATAAAAACCCAGAAATTTAACTGAATGAACTAAATTATTTCCAGTTCAATACATTTACAATATTATGCAAAATCTAGTTAGTGTCTTCATATGCTTTTTTGTGTCACTAGCTTTTACCTCGTTCTTGGATACCTCCCAAGCACATGTGATAACTGTTGTACAAAACTGTGAAAGGGGTTAGTAGGACATGTAAATTTACATTTTAAAATCTGTGACTTCTTCTTTGCAGGTAAAATAAAGCAAACATACCCAATAAATTAAGTTAAAAAAAAGATACACCTATAATTCTAACACCAAATGGCTTGAGCCACAGAAATGTATCAAGGATTCATAACTTTTATGGAAGGCCATGATACAAGTAGATGTTTCATGTGGTCAACTGAAAATCCTGTCCAGTCAGAAACTCAGGTTGAAGTGCTGGCCAAGTAAATTCATACAGCTGATTTGTCTGTACTGAGACAATGGCAACACTACATGTCGAAGTTACATATGTATCCAAAAGGGCACAAAGGACATGCAAAATATATTTTCTAGTGCTACATAAGAATTAAGATTAGTTCTTTTGAAAGATATTATGCACCCAAACTAAGCCACAAAGTGTGAATAAGGTCAGTTATTGGGTTCAGGTAAACTGTTAGTGCATAAATAACAAACAGATATGCTATACTGTCAGTATATATTTATGCTGTATACAGCTAATGAAAACACCAACTGCTGCCATAATAATAAATTTCAAATAACCTTTCCCTCAACTTGTGAGCAATGGGCTCCGTAAACTTTATCAGCGGCATAAATGAGATTACAAGATAGTGAAAGTAACTAAACTTTTTTTGACAATAACAAGTGTTTGGAAGAATGGTGGCACTATCAACTTTCATTCATATAGGTTAATTATAAATCTCTTTTGTTCTACAAAAATATCTGAATAACCAATTTTAATATAGAGAGGAAATTTGCTTGAAATGGATGGATAACAGCTATACTTCATCAAGTATGTAAAAAAAAAAAGTATGTTCACAAGTGGCACAGCCATGAGTGAAAATACTCATTTTTCACCCACAAGATGAAACAAATCTCTTATTCACTCATAGCAAGCATATTTTCCTTTAAATTTATGCACAAAAATTTTTGGCTAGCAAGATGTATAACAGACTGAAGTAGCAGATTTCTGCACTACTATGACATTCAACACTCTCTTTCATGTTTTTTGATCTAAAAGGGCATATCTTCTTTATGGTGACTAGATGAAATGGAATTTAAAAATAAAAACCGGACAAATTTCACTTGGTAAGACTTTTCTTAATTGGAATTTATTTCTTGAAGTATTGTCACCAGTAGGCATTTACCATCAATTTTACAGAATGAATGCCGTTCAATATTGTTATTTACTGAGAAAACATATTTGTTTATAGGACTTATTAAGGGTTTCTAAATTTTATGATTGAGCCAACTTTACACATCCTAACTGCTGTCTTCAGAGATAAAACAAGCAATATAGAGGATATTCTTGTACCAATATTGATCCAGAGTTTTTATGATATACAAATACAAGCCTAGTTTTGCCTTTCTCTGAGAAAAAAATATGATCCACACTGGCTTCCAGGTTTGCTAGTTACATAGGAGTGAATGTTTTAGCATGCAAATATGCATTAGGGGATTACTTCAAGGCCAACTAATTCAGGGCTTGGTATTCTGTTATAAGCATCATGAAAGATTATAATTATGATATTTTTTTTTTTAATTAGGAGAAACAAATCATTATCCACTAATCCAAATTGTCTTTTTCTTAATTTTTGTTGAGTGTGGTGTTACCGACTACTAATTACAAATTATAAAAGAAAGCTGGAGTGCTTTGAAGTTCTTCCTGTAAGATATATTATTTTATTACTCTGGTTAATAAAGCTTAATGTCATTAAGCATCTGTAAAAAAAACTCAACCAAGGTTCTAAGAGGAAATCCTTGGACAAACATGCAACTTGTTATTTAATGTCTATCCTAGTTTTCCTAGCTGACTTCCTAGGAATTATTCAGATAGCACAGACTTTCAATGGGCAACAGAAGGAAGTCAATTACGCTAGAACTGCTATTGAACTACCAGTGTTTATGGCTGTCTGCCTTTGCATGAATTTAATTTGCCTGCTGTACTTTTGCAAATCAGTACACTGCTTCTGCTATATTCAGGTATTATAGGACTTAGTCATTTGAGGATGCATAATAAGTATGTCTGCAGAGTTTGCCATAAATCAGCATCAATCTTTCCAATCAAAAAAAATCCTGGAAGATGGTTTTCATCGTGACGGTAACAATTTTGTCACTATGGACTATTGGGAAGAAATATCTTTTTTGATTAATTTATTTTCTGAATATGAGATACCCATAGATATCATAGTGGGTTTTCACAACATATGTGTGGTTGTATATATGAATCATTTCATGATCATGTGCAGGGCCCCGAGTG